>JAWNNU010000710.1:0-105224 GCA_035044585.1 Scaptomyza polygonia | reverse complement strand
ATGGCACAAAATGCAGTGCAATTTTTGAAGCTAGCTTCTTCTCTCTTACCAGAGTTTGATGGACAACCACAAAACCTACAAAGTTTCCTAGATGCATTAAACCTAGTAAATACACTCAAAGGCACCCACGAAACAATTGCGGTAAACCTAGTAAAAACAAAATTGAAAGGTTATGCAAGAAACTACATCAGCAATGAACAAACAATTAATGATATGATTTCGAAATTATCAGCTTCAGTTAAGGGAGAATCAGTAGAAGTCATATCTGCTAAACTCCTAAACGTTCAGCAAAAGAATTAGACAGCCAGTCAATACACCCAAGAGGTGGAAAAATTGACAAAAGCCCTTGAAGGAGCTTACATTAATGACGGTTTGTCAATGGAATTGGCTAACAAATACAGCACTACACAAGCTGTAAAGGCAATGACTAAGAACTGCACAATATATAAGGTAAAACTTATAATGCAGGCAGGCACATTCAACAATATGAATGATGCCATATCTAAATTTGTAAATAGTTGCACTGAAGCAACAGGTCAGACTAATACTGTCCTGTACTATCAGAGCAACTCTCATCGCGGTGGAAACCGTGGAAGAGGTAACTACAGAGGCCGACCTTATAACAGAAGCGGTTACAGATACAACAATAATACATACAACAATAGCAGAGGCAATCCTCAAGGTGGCTTATACAGAGGCACCTCAAATGGAGGAAACAGCCATAACAATCAAATACGGGTTACACAAAGTAGCTCGGAAAACCAGCAAACCCCCTTGAGCGTCCAACAGCAGTAAAAACTCTACACATATATTTAAACCTAAGTAGTCTCATCAAAATTCAAAACGGGAACAATAACACCCAGTTAACTCTACTAGTAGATACAGGAGCTAATATATCAATACTAAAAGAAAATAATATAGAGTCAGAAATAAATTCAAATTATAAAACAGATAACAGGAATAGGACAGGGAACAATTCAATCAATTGGACAATCAACAATTGATCTACTTTTCGGTTATTTTATAATCACTCATGACTTCCAAATAGTAAGAAAAATCATGCTACTGACTAATGAAGACACTGTATTGATACCAAACCAGGAAATACACCCTGGGGTAATAATAGCAAACAGTATCGTTGAAAGTTAGTTCGTATCTTAAATACAACCAATAAGCACATCAAAATTCAAAACCCTAAAATCAAATTTGAGTCACTTCAAGAATATGAAATTCCATCAAATAACATTAGCACCAACAATAGAACTAACAAAGTCATTAATAAATTAATATTCCCTGAGCAATTCAAAGAAAACCTTACAAAATTCAGTGACATATTTGGTCTAGATACAGAAGCAATTACAAGTAATAATTTTTATAAACAAAAATTAAGATTAGCAGACAAAACCCCGGTATACATCAAGCATTACAGAAATGCAGAAACAGAAAAGCCAGAAATAAACAGACAGGTAGAAAAATTAATAAAAGATTAATAAATACAAAACTTTTAGCAGACAAATATCCATTGCCAAGAATAGAAGAAATCTTAGACCAATTAGGACGAGCAAAATATTTTTCATGTCTCGAACTTATGTCAGGATTTCATCAAATAGAACTAGAAGAAAAATCTATCTGTTATAACATAATTTTCCACGAACTCAGGTTCTTATCGCTTCACGCGATTACCTTATGGTCTAAAGGTAGCACCAAATTCATTAATGCGTATGATGACACTCGCATTTTCAGGCCTTGAGCCATCCCAAGCATTTCTCTACATGGATGACTTAGTTGTCATTGGCTGCTCCGAACAGCACATGTTTAAAAATTTGTCAAATATCTTTGACCTGTGTAGAAAACACAATTTAAAACTAAACCCAGAGAAATGTTAGTTTTTCATGCACGAGGTAACATTCCTCAGGTATAAGTGCACAGACCATGGCATCCTTCCAGATGACAAAAAATATGACGTTATAAAAAACTATCCAACCCCTACTGATGCGGACAGTGCACGACGTTTCGTCGCGTTCTGTAACTATTACAGAAGATTTATACACAACTTTGCACAATATTCACGTTATTTGACTAGATTGTGTAAAAAGAATGTTCAATTCGAATGGACAAAAGAATGCGAAGATGCATTTAAATATTTAAAATAGGCATTAATGAAACCAACATTACTGCAATACCCTGACTTCAGCAAAGAATTTTGCATAACCACAGATGCAAGTAAACACGCATGTGGTGCAGTACTAACCCAAGAGTACAACGGGGTGCAATTGCCACTTGCATACGCATCTCGAGCTTTCACAGAAGGAGAAAGCAATAAATCCACTACAAGAGCAGTAATTAGCTGCAATTCATTGGGCAATACAACACTTCAGACCTTATGTTTACGGCAGACATTTTTTAGTAAAAACAGACCATAGACCTCTAACCTACCTTTTTTCAAAGAAAAAGGAAAAAGATTTATATCACAATTTTCAATTAATGATTTATATTCTAATGAAAAATTGTTAATTTACAGTTGTCACCAAGTGAACAAATTTTCGAATTTGTATCATTTAATGAATTTAAAAATATGGGCAATAAATATTTAAAAATATTAAAAGTAGCGCTACTAACAAAAGTGACACAAATAGACAAAAATTACGAAAGTCAAATTAAAGCAATACTGTCGAAACACCATGAACCTATAGAAGGAGGCCATACAGGGATTACGCGAACCCTGTTGAAAATTAAGAAATACTATTAATGGCCCCAAATGACACAGACAATTACTAAGTATGTTAAAACATGTATGAAATGCCAACAAGCACACATACTAAAGCACCAATTATAATAGCTAAAACACCAAGCACCGCTTTTGACACTGTTTTAATAGATACCATTGGACCATTACCTCGAACAGAGAATGGCAATGAGTACGCAATATCTAGTTACAAAACCAGTAGCTGATAAAAGTGCAAAAACAGTAGCCAAAGCAATATTTGAATCCTTTGTACTAAAGTAAGGTCCTATGATGACGTTCATAATGGACATGGGTACTAAATACAAAAACTCACTAATAAATGACTTGTGCAAGTATATGAATATAAGAAATATACAATCAACAGCTTATCACCACCAGACTTTAGGAACAATTGAAAGAAGTCATCGAACATTCAATGAATTTATTCGTTCATATGTTTCGATTGACAGAGACGATTGGGACATATGGTTGAATTATTTCACTTATTGTTTTAATACTACTCCATCGACAGTTTATGAATACTGTCCTTACGAACTTATTTATGGTAGATTACCTAGACAGTTCACAGAATTTAATAAAGATAATAAAGTAGACCCTATAAATAACATAGACGATTATGCAAAAGAGTTTAAATTTAGATTAGAAACAGCTTATAAAAGAGCAAAAATTTTAATAGATTCCGAAAAACAAAAACGAAAGATAGAATATGACGCAAAATTAAACGACATAGAACTAAACATAGGTAGTTTAATACTCTTAAAGAAGAGACAGCTCATAAATTAGAAAGTAAATATTTAGGCCCTTACAAAGTAATAAGCATAGGAGATAGAAACAACATAAAAATAGACGTAGGAAAGAAAAAACAACAAATAGTAAATAAAAACAGATTAAAAATATTCAAAACGTAGGTTAGCTCCAGCATAGAATATATTCAAACTTTTAGGCCTGATCAGCCACAATATAATTAAACACAAAAAATAAAAAAAAATTATAATAATAAAGAAATAAATTTTTTTAACTGTATACAAACATTTTAATTGTTACCAATATATTTTCATATTACATTTTTAACATAACAAAAAAAAAAAACAAGTAGAAACGTTGCAGTCGGACGCACCCGACTGCGGTATACTCGATATCAGTAGTAAAACAGATTAAAAGAGAGCTGATTGAAATGGTGTGTGGATACGGCAGGGGTGTACGCTGCCTCAACGATTGTCTGGTGCAGATGGGGATGCCAAAAAGCTATCTTCCTTCCAAATTTGGTGACTCTAGCTCAAAGTTTGTTAAAGGTAGGGGCTGGGGCGGTATGGGGGCGTGGCATCAAAATTTTTGCTACAGATCTATGTATAATGTCAATAGCTATCCTCAAACCGAATTTGGAGACTTTAGCTCAAAGTTAGTTGAATATGGTGGAAGGGGGGCTGGGGTCTGGGGGCTGGTATGGGGGGCGTGGCGTCCAAAGTTTAGCTGCAGATCTATTTATGATGTTAATTGCTATCGTCATACCAAATTTGGTGACTCTAGCTCAAAGTTAGTAGATTATGGTGGAAGGGGGGCTGGGGTATGGTATGGGGGGCGTGGCGTCCAAAGTTTTGCTGCAGATCTATTTATGATGTTAATTGCTATCTTCATACCAAATTTGGAGACTCTAGCTCAAAGTTAGTAGAATATGGTGGAGGGGGGGCTGGGGGCGGTATGGGTGGTTGCCGCCATCCAAATTTTTTGGGTTTCTTCATCACCAATCTTGGCATCAAATTTGGCGTCTCTAGCTCAAAAAATGTGGAAAATATAGGCGTTTTTGATTTCAAAATGCAGTGGGCTGGGGAACGGGGGGGGCGTGGCTCCTAAACTTTGATGCAGTTTTTTGGAGATCGTTAATAGCTATCTTCCTACTAAATTTGGTGACTCTATCTTTAACGCTTTGGAAAATACATTCCCGTTTTTAGTGAAGCATTGGGGTGGTTTGGGGCAGTATGGATTGGCGTGGCATCCAAAGTTTTTATGGGGCTACAATCACTTATTTTGGCACAAAATTTGGTGGCTCTAACTCAAAAACTGTAAAAGATATAAGCATTTGTGTTTTTAAACTGCAGAGGGGCTAGGGGCGGAATGAGTAGGTGGGGCTCCAAAACATTGATGCAGTTTTTAGGGGGTCATTACCAGTTATCTACCTACCAAATTTGGTGTTTCTAGCTCAAACACTATGGAAGATACACGCACTACCGTTTTTAGCGAAGCGGTTGAGGGCGGAAAGGGCAGTATAGATGGGCGTGGCATCCAAAGTTTTTAAGAATTTGGTTGGGGAGTGTCAACACCTATCTTGGCACCAAATTTGATGGGTCTAGCTCAAAAACTGTAGAAGATATGAGCATTTTTATTTTTGAGCTGCGGGGGCGCTGGGGGCGGAATGGGTGGGCGTGGCTCCTAAATTTTTGATGCAGTTTTTTGGTAATTGTTAGTAACTATTTTCTCTCCAAATTTGGTAGTTCTAGCTGTAAGGGCTTGCGAAATAGCTGCATTTATCGATTTTGCGTTATCGAGTTTATCGATTTGCCAGCCCCCTAGATATCGTAGAACTCCAATCTTAACACTTTAATTTACTATGCCATAGATAAAGCGATTTGCAAAGTTTCAAGTCTCTAGCTTTAAGGGTGTGGAAAAAAGTTGCGTTCATACAGACGGACAGACGACCATGACGGACATTGCACAAACCCAATATACTCTTTACCTTCGGTATCGAGTATAAAAAAAAAAACTGAAAAAATACATTTAAAATAACTACATATATTACGTTATTTTAAAAAAAAGGAGGGAGATGTAGTATGCACATATATCGAGAGTACACTATACTCAAATATATTAAACAGCAACACTTTGTTGTTGAATAAACATAATTCAAACAGCGACACTTTGTCGTTATATAAACACAAGCCCATTTCAAGTGCAAGTAATATGATCGCATGAGAATGTAGCAGGCATAATGAAATGACACAGAAGTGTCAGCCGTATTCTACAAAAAGACTTGTGTTCTAAATTCAAACCATTTAAATTCCACACACCCTTTTATTTTACATCGGCGGCCAGCACGACTCTCTACCCCTCGCTCAACGACCACTACCATCGATATTAATTTGCCGATCCTAACAGTTTATAAAATAATTAATATACTTCGTTTTTAGAAGCATGGTGGTGCAACATCAAAATGCCAGCTATTTGATAGGGTTCATCGCATATTTCAAAATGTCAAATCAATACAAATTGAAGGTAGTGTAATTTAATATTTATAGAATATGATTAAAATATTCAGTTTTATTCGTTAGAGCCTGCTTCGGTTGAAATTTTGGACGATATTTCGTCGACGTCTGCTAAGAGTGTTACTGTATTGAATCGTTCCTTCCAGAGGAGCGGTCTGTTTCAGAGTGCTCTGCGCCGGCGTTTGGGAAGCAACCGGCAAAGCGGCAAAGAACGTAAAGCGGTTCTATCACGCCATTAAAGA
This sequence comes from Scaptomyza polygonia, assembly GCA_035044585.1. Classification (NCBI taxonomy): domain Eukaryota; kingdom Metazoa; phylum Arthropoda; class Insecta; order Diptera; family Drosophilidae; genus Scaptomyza; species Scaptomyza polygonia. Next base: position 98,979 of record JAWNNU010000710.1, on the reverse strand, counting down.
AAGCTACTATAAACGCTTCCACAGTATTATGAAAAAATCCTTGCTGAAATGTGTAGTTCCATAATAGAAACAATGTCATTGGTGAATGAAGTGTTAAGGAAAAAATTTATAAATTTAATAAAGTGTAATTTGTTTAGCTTTGTTAAAGCTTTAAAGGTTGCAAATCTAAAAAATCTAAAACGGCATCTATGATGGACATATATATCTTAGACTAAAAAAAAACTAATGAGTGTTAGAACTCACGAGCGATGTGTTAACAGCCGTTTGTACATGTTTGATTGCTATATTAAAGCATAAAAAAGAAAAGAATAGTTTATTGAATTTAGTTTTCCTTTCTCCAGTTTCTCTGTCTATTTTATTCTACTTTACTTTATACCGAGTTTTCGGCAACTGACCTTTACAAATGCATCGCTGAATACCCTTTAGTAATTTGTGTACATCTTTGCATTATTGTATAGCAAGGGCTGCTAGAAAGTGTCATAAAGGAAAACCTGGAAAGAGTATGTATGATTAGCAGCAGCAAAAGTGATATTTGACTGCCTTGGAAGACAAAAAGAGAGAGAAAATTTTATTGTTGATTTTGGTTGTTTTAAATAAGAACTTCTAACTCAACAAAACCACCTGCTGCTGACTTCTGTTATTTCTTTCATCACATTTAACTACGATTAAAACACACAAACAAAGAAACATACCAACAAATAAATACAGGAGAAGTGTTTGCAGAAGCCTGTTTATTTTTGCAATAAATAAGTTTCTTGGATATGAACGATAGCTTGCCTGCCTTACGTATTCTATGACCTTTTGATACCTGTCCTACCCCACAAAACACTTGGACTAGCAACTGATATGCACCTAGCCAACCAAGTATCTTGAGCTAAAAACTAGGCTTCTGGAAGCACTTGTCCACAAAACTATTTTACTTCCCCCATTATTGCGCTTGAGTAAAATAAAACAACAAGATTTTGTCTTCCAAGGCAGTTTTGCTATTGCTGATCATACATACTCTTCCCAATTTTTACCCTATGACACTTTCTAACAATCATTGGCATACAGTTATATAAAAATGTATACAAATTACGAAAGTGTATTCAGTAGTGCATTGGTACAAGTGGACTATATCTCTATAGAGTTTATTTAACGTGGCATGCTCCAGTATAGGATTAAAACCACGGTGCCCGCATATCCGAGGATATAGCACAGTGAGTCTGGATTAAGCGCCAAACTAACGCCCCTTCGATATTTCTATTTCAGGTACCAATTTAAAGTTACTTATTTTTGGTAAGCAAGCTTCCACCTTGGTGAGGAGCGCCGTTTTATCTAAAGCGACTTCCGATATTTGGGCATCGGCACCCGGTTGGAACATACGTAACACCACGCCGAGGATATACTCTACCCGCTTTGGGTTTAACCACAACCACCACGATACTCCCCGAGGGGCCGCAACCATTAACCAGGACGGAACAAGTTCCGCCGGCTCCTGATTACCCGTGGTACCGAATTTTTTAACCTCCGGTCAGGTCTCGTACCTTATCGACTTTAAGATACTTCCAATTTAAACTCCAAAAAAGTTTATGGTTTGGTGGACCATTTACTCCTGTAGTCGGCTCTTACGACAAGCGGTAGTATACTGTGATTGATATTCTTTGACCCGTCAATCACACGGGCTGAAACTTTCGTTCTATCTTATCCTTTGGCATTCTTTCCCCATCCTCAAAGCCTTCTCTCTCCTTTCACTCTTCTTTCGCTCTCCTTTCACACTCCTTTCAACAACCTTGGGACACCAGGTACTGCATTTCGCTTAATCTCGCATTGGCAGACGATCGTTTGCTACTTTCCTTCCCTTGATCACCAGCCTTCACTCTCCTTTCACTCTCCTTTCACACTCCTTTCACTCCTTTCGCATCGTTTGCATCGGTGCACTTTTAGTCGCCTCGTACGACAAGTTGTAGCTTACTGTGGTAGAATTCTTTCCCACTAACCACACGGGAACACCTTGGGACACCAGGTACTACATTTCGCTTAATCTCGCTTAGCAGACGATCATTACTACTCTTCTTCCCTTGATCACCGTTGACAACGTTTGTAGACCATTATTTCACGTCATATTTACCCATTATGACGATCATAAGGCTACCAGCATACACCTCTCCGCCAGCATTTAGTCGCCTCGTACGACAAGCAGCTAGCACACTGAGGGGGTATTCTATTCCCGCCACCCACTCGGGGAAGTGCATTGGTACATATGTAAATGTAAGGGCGCGTTTGCCGCCGACACAGAAAAAGGAAAAATATTAAAAATAACAAAAACCTGGATAAGCAGGCACAGCCAGAATTATATGTTTCAAACGCACTTTCATACAATATGTACCAACAACTTTTTACCGTTCTTGCTGTCCGCTGACCCGCCGCCTCTCCTTTAATCGACGGCCGCTGAACGCAAAGGGAATCTGAACAAAACAACAATGTGCTGGCTTGTCGTAGCTGAGACGCACAAGCTGCACAAAGAAAAAATACCCCTTCAACCAAAATTCAATAATTGTCAATGAAAACTCTAATATTTGATTTTAATATATATATATTGTTTATGCTAGAATATAAACAATAAACAATGCTAGAATATAAACAAACATGTAGAATTGAAATTATATAAAAGAATCTCAAGTTTTGCTTTCAATTGCACAAAGTTCATATTAAGTTTATACTACCCTTCAAACTTGGACACATCGTTAGCAAGACTTTGTATTTTACAGTTATTCTCTGCCGCTACACCAATACAATCATACTCAGATGAATATGTATATGAAATTTTGCAGTCGGTCCACGACAGTGCCCAGGCTCCAATTCAAATTAACGAAAATAAACAAGTAAAAACGTTGCAGTCGGACGCAACCGAAAGCTGTATACTCGATACCAGTAGTAAAAAAGATTAAAAGAGAGCTGATTGCAATGTTGTGTGGATACGGCAGGGGTGTACGCTACCTCAAAGATTGTCTGGTGCACATGGGGATGCCAAAAAGCTATCTTCCTTCCAAATTTGGTGACTCTAGCTCAAAGTTAGAAGAATATGGTGGATGGTAGGCTGGGTGAGGTATGCAGATCTATTTATGATGTCAATAGCTATCCTCAAACCGAATTTGGTGACTCTAGCTCAAAGTTAGTAGAATATGGTAGAAGGGTGGCTGGGTGCTGGTATGGGGGGGGCATGGCGTCCAAAGTTTTGCTGCAGATCTATTTATGATGTTAATTGCTATCCTTATACCAAATTTGGTGACTCTAGCTCAAAGTTAGTAGAATATGGTGAAAGGGGGCTGGGGGCAGTATGGGTGGGGGGCGCCATCCACATTTTTTGGGTTTCTTCATCACCTATCTTGGCATCAAATTTGGCGGCTCTAGCTCAAAAAGTGTGGAAAATATAGGCGTTTTTGATTTCAAAATGCAGGGGGCTCGTGAACGGAGGGGCGTGGCTCCAAAACTTTGATGCAGTTTTTTGGAGATCGTTAATAGCTATCTTCCTACTAAATTTGGTGACTCTATCCTTAACGCTTTGGAAAATACATTCCCGTTTTTAGTGAAGCATTGGGGTGGTTTGGGGCAGTATGGATTGGCGTGGCATCCAAAGTTTTTATGGGGCTACAATCACTTATTTTGGCACAAAATTTGGTGGCTCTAACTCAAAAACTGTAAAAGATATAAGCATTTCTGTTTTTAAACTGCAGAGGGGCTAGGGGCGGAATGGGTAGGTGGGGCTCCAAAACATTGATGCAGTTTTTGGGGGGTCATTACCAGTTATCTACCTACCAAATTTGGTGTTTCTAGCTCAAACACTATGGAAGATACACGCACTACCGTTTTTAGCGAAGCGGTTGAGGGCGGAAAGGGCAGTATAGATGGGCGTGGCATCCAAAGTTTTTAAGAATTTGGTTGGGGATTGTCAACACATATCTTGGCACCAAATTTGATGGGTCTAGCTCAAAAACTGTAGGAGATATGGGCATTTTTAGTGTTAAACTACTGGGGTATGGGGGCGGAATGGGGGCGTGGCTCCAAAATTTTTGATGCAGTTTTTGGGGATTGATAGTAGCTATTTTCTCCCAAAATTTGGTAGTTCTAGCTGTAAGGGCTTGCGAAATAGCTGGATCTATCGATTTTGCGTTATCGAGTTTATTGATTTGCCAGCCCCCTAGTTATCGTAGAGCTCCAATCTTGACACTTTAATTTACTATGCCATAGATAAAGAGATTTGCAAAGTTTCAAGTCTCTAGCTTGAAGGGTGTGGAAAAAAGTTGCGTTCATACAGACGGACAGACGGACAGACACCATGACGGACATTGCACAAACCCAATATACTCTTTACCTTCGGTTTCGAGTATAAAAAACATGAAAACCGTGGAGGCATACTGCTGCGTATAAAAAATCGCAAAGCTGAAATATGCAAGTTGCTATATAATAGTAACAAGCCCCCGACTTGGACAAAAGCCCAAAAACTAGCAGAAGAGCTAGAATTTTTGGAAAACGAATCAAAGAAATTAAAGACACACAACACAATACCTTCTCCTCAGCTAATAAGAAAACATTACTAATATTGGAAAAATCCCAACACAACAGAAAAAGAAGCTCCCACAGCATACTGCCCTGGACCACTTTGCGATGACCTGCACCGGCAACGCTGACCGCACCAAGGCAGCCAAGTAGATGGAGAAGAAGCAGACAACGCAGCCAACAGACAGAGGAAAATCATAAATACCTGAGCGATGACCTGCACCGGCAACGCTGACCGCACCAAGGCAGCCAAGTAGACGAAGAAGAAACAGATAACGCAGCCAGGCAGACAGAGGATAGATTAATAAAACCCTAAATTCTTAATATAAGAGCATAACTGTAACAAGTTACGCGAACAATCAGGAAGGAGATCACTGTAAAGATCAAATTAGGGATACACAAAATTTGAAAAAAAATTTAAGATTAAATAACATTTAAATTCATAAAAAAAACTACAAAAAAAAATTATATAAATAAAGTTTATTACCCGCATGAGGGATAATAAAATAATTAAAACAGATTTTGCAACTGATTACCCATTGTTAGAACTTAAATTAAAATACAAATATACAATGGGATTAGTAGATGTAAAATCTGTCGACTCAACTGCAAATGTAATTAATAAAGTTGAAGTCCAAAATTTAAATTCAAATCTAATAAGTGCGTTATTAATTGTCATTGTTGTATTAATGGTATTTAATGCATTCGCAAAAATTTATAAAAATCACAATAAAAACGTAATAAAGAAATATAAGAGAAAGGCAAATGACCTTGAAACAATTTTAAAAAAATAGAAAACATTTTTAATTGACATATACAACACCGATGATTAAAACACACAAAGTAGTAATGAATTTGTTTTTATACATTTAAAAAAAAAAAGAAGAAAATAAAATAAATACACTAAACTCTGAAAATAAAAAAATAGATCAAAAATGGTAGAAAGCAGACTTTTAGCAAAATACATACCTTTTATTAGATTTGTAATAAACCAAGGACCAACTAATACAAAATTAATAATCATTTCACTAATAAAATTATCCGAAAACACATTTATGACCAATTAAAAAGAATATTATCTCAATTTTACTACAAAATGATTAGACAAAATACAAGAATGCCAAACTCATTCCACGACTTATTCCTTAGCAGTGATGTAAAAATCGAATTATTAAGTAGCGACAGTAACTAACATTTTCAATACAAAGCTAAAGTAACCATGTTAAAACAAATTTAATGGACTGGAACAGAATTCGTGAATGTATTATAAAGCTACGTACAGAATTTGACAAATCTTTTAAATGTCTTAATAAAAGTGCTCAAATATCAAATGAGACAAAATTAAAACATGTCGAAATTCTAGTTAAAATTTATAACAACGTTAAAAAAGTTATACTTACTAACGCGCATAAAGCAGATTCACTTCAAACTATACAAGGCAAAGAAATCCTAAAACGATTACGAGAAAACCTTGTATACATTTCAAATAGACATGATCTAATAATATCTATAATCAAAATAGCAACATTTGATAAATCGCAGCTAATGGAGCACATAGAAAATAAAGATACAGACTCCTTAGAAGATACAGACTCAACAGAAGACACTGACGCAAACGAACATATCATGGCACAAAATGCAGTGCAATTTTTGAAGCTAGCTTCTTCTCTCTTACCAGAGTTTGATGGACAACCACAAAACCTACAAAGTTTCCTAGATGCATTAAACCTAGTAAATACACTCAAAGGCACCCACGAAACAATTGCGGTAAACCTAGTAAAAACAAAATTGAAAGGTTATGCAAGAAACTACATCAGCAATGAACAAACAATTAATGATATGATTTCGAAATTATCAGCTTCAGTTAAGGGAGAATCAGTAGAAGTCATATCTGCTAAACTCCTAAACGTTCAGCAAAAGAGGTGGAAAAATTGACAAAAGCCCTTGAAGGAGCTTACATTAATGACGGTTTGTCAATGGAATTGGCTAACAAATACAGCACTACACAAGCTGTAAAGGCAATGACTAAGAACTGCACAATATATAAGGTAAAACTTATCATGCAGGCAGGCACATTCAACAATATGAATGATGCCATATCTAAATTTGTAAGTAGTTGCACTGAAGCAACAGGTCAGACTAATACTGTCCTGTACTATCAGAGCAACTCTCATCGCGGTGGAAACCGTGGAAGAGGTAACTACAGAGGCCGACCTTATAACAGAGGCGGTTACAGATACAACAATAATACATACAACAGTAGCAGAGGCAATCCTCAAGGTGGCTTATACAGAGGCACCTCAAATGGAGGAAACAGCCATAACAATCAAATACGGGTTACACAAAGTAGCTCGGAAAACCAGCAAACCCCCTTGAGCGTCCAACAGCAGTAAAAATTCTACACATATATTTAAACCTAAGTAGTCTCATCAAAATTCAAAACGGGAACAATAACACCCAGTTAACTCTACTAGTAGATACAGGAGCTAATATATCAATACTAAAAGAAAATAATATAGAGTCAGAAATAAATTCAAATTATAAAACAGATAACAGGAATAGGACAGGGAACAATTCAATCAATTGGACAATCAACAATTGATCTACTTTTCGGTTATTTTATAATCACTCATGACTTCCAAATAGTAAGAAAAATCATGCTACTGACTAATGAAGACACTGTATTGATACCAAACCAGGAAATACACCCTGGGGTAATAATAGCAAACAGTATCGTTGAAAGTTAGTTCGTATCTTAAATACAACCAATAAGCACATCAAAATTCAAAACCCTAAAATCAAATTTGAGTCACTTCAAGAATATGAAATTCCATCAAATAACATTAGCACCAACAATAGAACTAACAAAGTCATTAATAAATTAATATTCCCTGAGCAATTCAAAGAAAACCTTACAAAATACAGTGACATATTTGGTCTAGATACAGAAGCAATTACAAGTAATAATTTTTATAAACAAAAATTAAGATTAGCAGACAACACCCCTGTATACATCAAGCATTACAGAAATGCAGAAACAGAGAAGCCAGAAATAAACAGACAGGTAGAAAAATTAATAAAAGATTAATAAATACAAAACTTTTAGCAGACAAATATCCATTGCCAAGAATAGAAGAAATCTTAGACCAATTAGGACGAGCAAAATATTTTTCATGTCTCGAACTTATGTCAGGATTTCATCAAATAGAACTAGAAGAAAAATCTATCTGTTATAACATAATTTTCCACGAACTCAGGTTCTTATCGCTTCACGCGATTACCTTATAGTCTAAAGGTAGCACCAAATTCATTAATGCGTATGATGACACTCGCATTTTCAGGCCTTGAGCCATCCCAAGCATTTCTCTACATGGATGACTTAGTTGTCATTGGCTGTTCCGAACAGCACATGTTTAAAAATTTGTCAAATATCTTTGAGCTGTGTTGAGAACACAATTTAAAACTAAACCCAGAGAAATGTTAGTTTTTCATGCACGAGGTAACATTCCTCGGGCATAAGTGCACAGACCATGGCATCCTTCCAGATGACAAAAAATATGACGTTATAAAAAACTATCCAACCCCTACTGATGCGGACAGTGCACGACGTTTCGTCGCGTTCTGTAACTATTACAGAAGATTTATACACAACTTTGCACAATATTCACGTTATTTGACTAGATTGTGTAAAAAGAATGTTCAATTCGAATGGACAAAAGAATGCGAAGATGCATTTAAATATTTAAAAAAGGCATTAATGAAACCAACATTACTGCAATACCCTGACTTCAGCAAAGAATTTTGCATAACCACAGATGCAAGTAAACACGCATGTGGTGCAGTACTAACCCAAGAGTACAACGGGGTGCAATAGCCAATTGCATACGCATCTCGAGCTTTCACAGAAGGAGAAAGCAATAAATCAACTACAGAGCAGTAATTAGCTGCAATTCATTGGGCAATACAACACTTCAGACCTTATGTTTACGGCAGACATTTTTTAGTAAAAACAGACCATAGACCTCTAACCTACCGTTTTTCAAAGAAAAAGGAAAAAGATTTATATCACAATTTTCAATTAATGATTTATATTCTAATGAAAAATTGTTAATTTACAGTTGTCACCAAGTGAACAAATTTTTGAATTTGTATCATTTAATGAATTTAAAAATATGGGCAATAAATATTTTAAAATATTAAAAGTAGCGCTACTAACAAAAGTGACACAAATAGACAAAAATTACGAAAGTCAAATTAAAGCAATACTGTCGAAACACCATGAACCTATAGAAGGAGGCCATACAGGGATTACGCGAACCCTGTTGAAAATTAAGAAATACTATTAATGGCCCCAAATGACACAGACAATTACTAAGTATGTTAAAACATGTATGAAATGCCAACAAGCACACATACTAAAGCACCAATGATAATAGCTAAAACACCAAGCACCGCTTTTGACACTGTTTTAATAGATTCCATTGGACCATTACCTCGAACAGAGAATGGCAATGAGTACGCAATCACAATTATACGTGACCTCACGAAATATCTAGTTACAATACCAGTAGCTGATAAAAGTGCAAAAACAGTAGCCAAAGCAATATTTGAATCCTTTGTACTAAAGTAAGGTCCTATGAAGACGTTCATAATGGACATGGGTACTAAATACAAAAACTCACTAATAAATGACTTGTGCAAGTATATGAATTGTTATTGTCCGACTTTCTTTTCCCAACACTGTATCGATAGCCAGCTAGCAATTCGGTTACCCAGGGATGGATACGACCTCGATACGGTGTGAGCCGGGTTAACAAAAATTTATATTTTTAATAAAACAAACAACTATCGGACTATCAGCTACTCTACAGGCATAACTTTTCGCGATCGGACAGTTTTATGGATATTTAAGGTAAACTGGTGTTAATTGTTCACCTTTAAGGTGTGCCCTCCCTACCTATGAGTTGGCCTTATAAAATTGTGTGGCCGACTCCCTTAACACATTACAACAACAACAACAACTTACTCCGACATCAACACATCCTCATCCCACCCACACATAAATTTCTACTCACACATGTTTTTACATTAACAATAGCAAAACATTCATTTATTTATAAATGTAATTATAATTAACATGTTTTTTCTTAACATTAAATTTACGTTAAAATAAACATAATAAAGAAAATGAAAATAATATAATTAAATAAATGAACAAAACAACAAATATCTAATACACAAATAAACAATAAACGAAAAACACAGAAAGAATATACAAATAATAAATTAAATAAATAATGAAAATAAATAATAGATGAAATAAATAATGGGCAGAATAAAACTAAATAAATAAATAAGGGCAAAGCAAATAAGACGGATGAATAAATTAAATCCTTTATAAAGCTGCCTGCTGGTCGCGGCGAACTTTGCCTGTGGCGGCTACTGCGTATGTGTGCGTTTCGGCGCGCAGCTGTGTGTGGCTGGCAGCCGGCACTTTGAAAATTTTGCTTGGGCGCAGGCCCCTGGGTATAAATATTTTATTGGCCTTATTGCACTAAACAAACTTGAGTGACCACCCAGACGGGTTGGCCAATCCTCGTCCGGTGGTTCGTAGCACTCGTCTGGCCGCGTCGGGCGTGTTGGAATGGCTGGACGCGATGCGCTTTCACACGCCAGCACTTAATTAACTTTCTTTATTAAATCAATGCCTCAACACGCTTGTTGCAATCCGGCTGTTTTCTTAGCTGCATAAATTCTTGCCTATTCACGGCCGCTCTGCTTCAGCCTTGCACCATCCCCCTATCTCGCAGACAACAACCGATTATTGGGAGCCAGCACGACTCTCCACCCCTCGCTCGACAACCACAACCATCGATAGCACATCGCCGACCATAACACCACACTCCGGTTCGCCTGTGTCCGCTCTGAACAGGAGTGCCAAACGGAGGCGTCTGTTCCTTACGCTGCCCAACGAAGGCCACCGCCCACGCCCTGATATTAAGCGTCTCATGCTCTACCGACTGAGCTAGCCGGGCACAGATCCAACGCTCGGGGGTCACTGCTTGATATCTTTAGCGTGGAACACTCCGAGCGGATTGCCTTGAAGTGTTTCCAGCTCATAGAGGCACCTCCCCACTGGTCCCACTACTCGGCACTTGGTGAAGCGACGACAGAATTTCGCGTTGATGTTTTTAGCGAAGTCGCTCAGCACGAAGTTCCGCTTGAATACTTCCTGACCTGCGCCAAAGTGAACGTCTCGGGCCTTCAGGTCGTACTGCCTCGCCGACTTCTCATATGCTTTGTGTAGGGTGTCTTGGATGCGAGCACGGTATATCTGTTGCTTAGCTGACCTGTCTAGCGGCTTGATGGCCGAGTCGTTGACATCGCCCAGCTTCCTGGCCAGTCCGTACTCGCTTCCGTGGCTCAGCATGTGCTGTCCAAACAATGCGAAGTATGGAGAGGTTCCAATCGCCGAGTGCACTGCACCTCGTAATGCCATCGCGATCTCTGGCAGCCTCTCATCCCACGCCGTCTGGTCGTTCCCAATGTGCACCCGAATCGCTGCCAACACCGACTGGTTAACCCGCTCAGACGCGTTCGCTTGTGGAGCATAGTTCCCGGTGCGAACGTGTTTAATGCCGTGGTTCTCCAGCATCGCTCCAAACTCTTGCGACACAAACTGCTTTCCGTTGTCGGTGTGGACGATTTCAGGGATTCCAAATGCCGCGAACACATCTTCTCTGAGATATCGGATGACTGCTGCCGATGTCGCCTTCGGTATCGCCTTCAACCATACAAATTTGCTGAAGTGATCCAGCACCACGAGAATATAAGCGTTGCCCTGTCGGGAGCGTGGATACTTGCCCAAAAAATCCAAGTACAGTTTCTATATCGGTCGCTCCGTCACCACCTCCTTCCCCATCCTCGGCCTGCCAATTTGCGTGCTGTGCTTCGTCTCCTTACAGACTTCACACCCGAGCACATGCGTCCGCACTTGCGCTGCCATTCTCGGCCAGAAATAGAATTGGCGCAGCCTTGCTAGCGTCCGGGCTATGCCTCCGTGCACGAGTGAACTGCGATCTCTTAAAGAGCAGGCCGTCCTCGATCCGAAGATCTGGAAAACGCTCTGTCTCTGCTCGCACCAGTGCTAACCGCTCCAGATACTCCTCACTCTCATAGGCTATCGTCTCGAACTCGAACAGATTGAGCTCTTTCACCTCGAATGGTCGGGAGAGCATATCGGCTACGACATTGTCCTTTCCTTTCCGGTGCTCGATGGTGAAATCAAAAGCTTGAAGCGCTAGGGACCACCTCGCCAGCCTTCCGCTCAGATCCTTGAGCGACATCAACCACTGCAGACTCGAATGGTCCGTAATGACTGTGAAAGGCATCAGCTCCACATATGGCCTAAAGCGCTCTATTGCCTTAACAGCTGCTAGACACTCCTTCTCCGTCACGCTATAATTCAGCTGAGCTCCACGCAGCTTTGCTGAAAAAAATGCGATCGGCCGATCTGCGCCTTCGTCGTCACGCTGGAAGAGAACTGCCCCAATCCCCAGGGGGCTTGCGTCGCACTGAATAAAGTAGTGTCTGCGAAAATCTGGATGCACAAGTACCGGGGCGCAGGTAAGTGCCTTCTTCAACCCATGAAATGCTTTGACTGCGTCGTCCGACATTTCGAACCTTTTGGCAATTTTCAGGCAGTCAGTCAGCGGTGCAGAAAGGCTCGAGAAATCGCGGATGAATCGCCTGTACCAGCCTGCAGTTCCCAAAAATCTCCTCAGCTGCTTTGTTGTTCTCGGGACGGGAATCTGGACTATCGCCTCCACCTTGCTGGGATCCGTTCGGAGAGCTCCGTCCCCGACAATGTATCCCAAGTACCTAAGGAATCTAAAGCAAAACTTAGATTTTTGCAGACCAATAGTGAGGTTCGCCTCCTTTAGACACTGCGCAACTTCCTCCAGCAGCTCTACGTGCTCTTCAAATGTGCGAGAAATTATCAGCAGGTCGTCCAAATACACGAAAACGCGGTTCCGCAGACGCTGTGGTATCACCCTATCCATCAAGCGACACAGCTGTTGAGCAGCATTACACAGTCCGAATGGCATCATTCGGAATTGGTAGAGTGGACGGCCTGGAATGGTGAATGCCGTATATCCTCTGCTCTTGGGCTCCAACTCGATCTGCCAGAACGCGTGCTTCAGATCGACAATGCTGATGTAGATCGTGTCATCTACACGGCTGAGGATGGACTCAATGTTCTGTAGTGGGTAAGCATCCTTCACCGTCACGTCGTTAAGCTTTCGCGCGTCTAAGCATAACCGGTTTTTGTCAGGTTTCCGCACCAACGTCATCCTGTTGCTCCACGGACTCTCGCTTGGCTCGATAACTCCCAGTGGCAACATTTCATCAACCTCCGCGAATAGGAGCTGTTGAACCGCTGGTGACACCGGGTAAAAACGTTCCTTTACCGGCACGGTGCCTTCGACGAGCTCGATGGTATGCCGCTCCAGGTGAGTCTTTCCTAATCCTCGCTCTTCGTACGTTAGAAACTTAGCTTTAACCTTTCCTAGCTTCTCCTGCTGATCCGTACTCAACCGGTGGGGTTCTACTGGCTCTCCCTTGGTGACGAACTCGGGATTCATCTGCTCGACCGTTTCCACTCCCACGACATCTGGTGCCAGCTGGAACTTTTTCCAAAAGTCGATTCCGAGGTACAGTTTTTGGACAAGGGCTGGGCACACGTACAGAGTCATCCGGTGCGTTTTGTTCTGGTAGCGGATCGGGACCAGGATCTTTCCCAGTACGGTGTAGCTCGCTCCTCCTGCGGCTCGCACTTTAGAAGTTTGTGGATGCCACGCTATCCCTAGCTTCTCGATAAGCTCTACCGCTCCAGTACCTATCAGACTAACAGTCGCCCCCGTATCCAGAAGACCCTTTACGGTGTGCCCATGGATCTGCACTTCAGCAAAGGCTCGTTCATCGTTCCTGAGCACCGAACTGAGTGCCTCACATACGCTCCTGCGTTCCTTGTAGCGTAATGGCGATCTTTTTTTCTCCTTCGGGCTTTGTAGGCTCTTGCCCTGCTTCGAAGCGCCATCTTCGGCAAAGATGCGGGCTCTCGCTTGCTCGTACGCGGCCTCGCGCGCTTCCAAAGGCGTTCGTGTCGACCACTTGGGCCTTGGTGAGCGCTTGCTGCTGGTACTCCTAACTATATCCTTAACTACCATGCAATTCTTATCCTTAGTGCTTATATTTAACATGCGCGTTGGTGAGGTAATTAATAGCTGTTCTGCTGTGTCGAGCGCGACTCCTCGGCCTGCGTCATGCTCCACCTCCCGTTTCCCGAACGGCATTTGGGACACTTCGGCAAAACTACACCTGGCAGTCCACATTTGTAGCAGAATATGCTCCTCACAGTGGCCTCACACTCCCAGAATGTATGCCCTTTTTGCGTGCAATTCCAGCACGTTAGTGAATTGCTGTCGTTCTTCCCAGCTCTCGGTCTGACTAGTGCCTCAACTGCCTCGCCTGGTATATCATCCTCCTCTTCGTGGCACGCCTCGTGCACTTGGAAGCGCTCCCTCGGTCGGCTGACTGGCTCCGCAGTGGTTTGGCCCCTCGACCAGCGGGATGAGAGCAACTTCTCGGCGTCGTGACACTCCTCTCGCAGCTTCTCCAGGTCCGTGATCCAAATCGGATAGATTATTCTGGAAATTGCATCCCGGATGTTGATCTTCACGATCTTTATCAGGTCATGATCGCTGACCGGCACCTCCAACCTCGACCTGAGAGCAAACATGGCCTGCAGATACTCGTCGATGCTCTCCCCCGACTTCTGTCTGCGTTCGCGAAGCTCCTGCTCGCGCTCGAAATTAGACCGGCGCGTCTGGAACCGTTGCTTTAGCGCGTACCGTAGATTCGGCCAGTCTGTTGATCCACTCGTCCTGAGGAACATCCAATACCAATCCTTGGCTCTTCCCTCGACCAGGGTGTGGAAATCCCTCAAGACTTCTGCCCACGGCACCTGGTAAGTCTGCCTTAGATGATCCAGTCTGAAAATAGATTCGCCGACTGACATTCCAGATGGGCTGGCATCAAAGAGGAGGCCCCATCGACGCATCGGGATAACCTCTGGTCTTGTCTCCGTTATACCGAATGGACTCCGTGTGGTCTGGTCAATCCTCGCCTGGGCTTCGCCGCGCGCTCCAAATGTCCAATGTTCCGCCTGTTCACGCTGCTCGGATTCCAGCGCCCGGTTGTCGAACCAGTGCCCTTGCGCTGCTGGAGGCTTCCGCTGTGAAGCTGCGCTGTGGTTAGCCTGTGGTACTGCGTTTGACACGGGCGGTGGACGTAGAGTTGGCGGCGCATCCTTGGGCCCTGACAGCTGCGTATACAGGCTGCTTTCTTGGATCGCCTTCATGTAATCCATCATCTCTCGCCTGGTTTGGGCTTGGAGCTCGACCATTCCTGTCGCCATGACCGCCTGAAAAGTTTCCCGCGCCTCTGTCAAAGCGGAGTTGATTGCGGCTCTCAGTTCGCTTTGCAGATCCAGTGGAGCTGGTTGTTGTTGTACTGTCGTCAAGGAACTGCGTTTGGGCACTGCTCCTAGGCTGTTGAGATCTGCATCCCCGCCTGCTGCTCCTGCCTCCGAGATATCCATATCCTCTGGTGGCAAAATGCTGTCGGATGCAATGCTGGACTCGACAGCTTGTGTCTGAGATGTTGAACGAGTTATGGGAGCCATTAATTCAGCCCCTCTACTTCGATTGAACTCTGCGCTACGCCTATCTTTTCTTTGTTCTTGTACGTGTTCCTTTTCCCTACGCATTACTTTTTCTCTATAAAGCTAACGTTTTGTTTTATAAGTTTTCTTTTTTTTTTTCAGATAAATAATATACGACATATACTAATGGGGTGAGACGACATGGAACATGATACGGTTACAGTAAGTGTTGTGTGTATACATTGAACCTTATCCTAAACTTGTCCTACTCCTATATCACAGTTAAACTACTCGCTATATGGTACCTGGACTGGTAGGATGCTCTTTGCCGGTCCTGAAGAACAATGACATGGATCCTAGCCCAGACACATGCACACGTATATGGTAACAAACAAATTACTTTATTGAGTTATTTTTTTGTTTTTAAAACATTCTATCCAGATCGCTGGGCTTCGCTACAGCATGACATGGGGGTCCACGCTGGGATTGCTCAGGCCCTGGAGAATTTGGCGTTATCATGCTTTCCTTTTCCCCCTCCAGCTACCTGCGCATCAGCTCAGGCCTACAACCTCGCTGTGGTCTGGCAACTTTTGGACAAAAAGTTAAAAAAAAACTAACCAAACAACATGTAAACTAAAACAATAAATTGAACATGTACTGTGACTTCACTGGCTTCCTATCATTGGTTTTAACATTGGGCGCCACTTGTTATTGTCCGGCTTTCTTTTCCCAACACTGTATCGATAGCCAGCTAGCAATTCGGTTACCCAGGGATGGATACGACCTCGATACGGTGTGAGCCGGGTTAACAAAAATTTATATTTTTAATAAAACAAACAACTATCGGACTATCAGCTACTCTACAGGCATAACTTTTCGCGATCGGACAGTTTTATGGATATTTAAGGTAAACTGGTGTTAATTGTTCACCTTCAATGTGTGCCCTCCCTACCTATGAGTTGGCCTTATAAAATTGTGTGGCCGACTCCCTTAACACATTACAACAACAACAACAACTTACTCCGACATCAACACATCCTCATCCCACCCACACATAAATTTCTACTCACACATGTTTTTACATTAACAATAGCAAAACATTAATTTATTTATAAATGTTATTAAAATTAACATGTTTTTTCTTAACATTAAATTTACGTTAAAATAAACATAATAAAGAAAATGAAAATAATATAATTAAATAAATGAACAAAACAACAAATATCTAATACACAAATAAACAATAAACGAAAAACACAGAAAGAATATACAAATAATAAATTAAATAAATAATGAAAATAAATAATAGATGAAATAAATAATGGGCAGAATAAAACTAAATAAATAAATAAGGGCAAAGCAAATAAGACGGATGAATAAATTAAATCCTTTATAAAGCTGCCTGCTGGTCGTGGCGAACTTTGCCTGTGGCGGCTACTGCGTATGTGTGCGTTTCGGTGCGCAGCTGTGTGTGGCTGGCAGCCGGCACTTTGAAAATTTTGCTTGGGCGCAGGCCCCTGGGTATAAATATTTTATTGGCCTTATTGCACTAAACAAACTTGAGTGACCACCCAGACGGGTTGGCCAATCCTCGTCCGGTGGTTCGTAGCACTCGTCTGGCCGCATCGGGCGTGTTGGAATGGCTGGACGCGATGCGCTTTCACACGCCAGCACTTAATTAACTTTCTTTATTAAATCAATGCCTCAACACGCGTGTTGCAATCCGGCTGTTTTCTTAGCTGCATAAATTCTTGCCTATTCACGGCCGCTCTGCTTCTGCCTTGCACCATCCCCCTATCACGCAGACAACAACCGATTATTGGGAGCCAGCACGACTCTCCACCCCTCGCTCGACAACCACAACCATCGATAGCACATCGCCGACCATAACAGAATATAAGAAATATACAATCAACAGCTTATCACCACCAGACTTTAGGAACAATTGAAAGAAGTCATCGAACATTCGATGAATTTATTCGTTCATATGTTTCGATTGACAGAGACGATTGGGACATATGGTTGAATTAGTTCACTTATTGTTTTAATACTACTCCATCGACAGTTTATGAATACTGTCCTTACGAACTTATTTATGGTAGATTACCTAGACAGTTTACAGAATTTAATAAAGATAATAAAGTAGACCCTATAAATAACATAGACGATTATGCAAAAGAGTTTAAATTTAGATTAGAAACAGCTTATAAAAGAGCAAAAATTTTAATAGATTCCGAAAAACAAAAACGAAAGATAGAATATGACGCAAAATTAAACGACATAGAACTAAACATAGGTAGTTTAATACTCTTAAAGAAGAGACAGCTCATAAATTAGAAAGTAAATATTTAGGCCCTTACAAATTAATAAGCATAGGAGATAGAAACAACATAAAAATAGACGTAGGAAAGAAAAAACAACAAATAGCAAATAAAAACAGATTAAAAATATTCAAAACGTAGGTTAGCTCCAGCATAGAATATATTCAAACTTTTAGGCCTGATCAGCCACAATATAATTAAACACAAAAAAATAAAAATAATAATAATAAAGAAATAAATTTTTGTAACTGTATACAAACATTTTAATTGTTACCAATATATTTTCATATTACATTTTTACATAAAAAAAAAAAAAAACAAAAAGATATATATATATACAATAATAATTAAAATAAAATAATAGGTTAGGTTAGGTTAGACCGACTGACCCTCCCAGGGGAGTGTCACACATAGACCGCTAAAGGGTCCTTAGTGGGGCCGGTGGTCGGAGATGGTTGGGACTTTCTCGGTGTGAGGTCCTACGGAGTGTGTGTACTTCGTGCAAACGCAAGAAGCCTTCTGGGTTCCTGCTTGCTGGCTTCTTCGAGCGAAGCCAGAAATGGAATTCGGAAGTGGCGTAGTCGTTGTGCTGCCAGTGCGGGGCAGCTGCAAAGGAGGTGCTCCAGCGTTTCCTTGACACCTGGATCTTTGCATTTCCTGCATTCGTCATTGTTAGTTATGCCTAGCCTTTTCGCATGTACTGCGACTAGGCAGTGGCCTGTCAGTAGACCCACTAGCCTCCGGCAGTCATGTCTTTGTAGCTTAAGCATATATTGCGCTAGTTTGTGGTTGTATGTTTTGCACATTATTTTAGAGATCTTGCAGTCAGAGGTGTTTGTCCACCTTAGATCTGCTAACTCCCGTGCTTTATTTTCCATGTAGGAGTGTAGCGTTCGCAGAGAGATTGGGACTTCCGCAGCTTCACTGTTGAGTCCCATTGCACCTTGCTTGGCTAGAGTGTCTGCTATCTCGTTGCCTTCGAAGCCCTGATGGCTAGGAATCCAATAGATGCGCACTTTTTTGGAGGTGCTGAGTGCATCTAGTGTTTCTCTGCTCGCCAGGACATTTCGAGAGCTTATGGGTAGGACTGGAGGGCTTTAATTGCCGCCTGACTGTCCACGAATATGTTTACTTGTTCCTGTGTTGTATTTGTTTGTAGGACTGCTTCTGCTGCTTTCCTTATTGCGAATATCTCAGCTTGGAATATGCTGCAGTGGTCCGAGAGTTTGTAAGTCAGGCTCATGGGTGGTTCGGCCCCGTCCCTCATTTTTGAGCCGTCTGTGTATATGTTAATGGCTGACTGCTCTGCTCCTGAGCGCCAGTCATCTTTTCCAAGGAGCGTGGGCGTGAAGTTAAAATTGTTTCTTGGGGTCATATAGTCCGTTTCGACTATGTTCGCCCGTCCAATTGTGCTATGCCCGTAGTTGTGTATCGCCATGTTGCCTATCGTGCAAAGACGTTGTGCAGTCTTTTTTGCTACTAAGCGTGCCTGTATGTCCACTGGGTTGACATTCAATATGGTCTGTAATGCTTTAGTTGGTGTAGTCCTCAGCGCCCCTGTGATGCATGTAAGTGCATGTCGCTGGGTTTTTTCCATTCGTTTCAGGTATGTGGACTTCTCTGTGGCTTTCCACCATACCATTATCATATAGAGCAGTGGACGCACGATCGAGATTAGAATCCAGTGTGTCAGTCTAGGTGATAGTCCCCAAGTGCTACCCAACATCTCTTGTATTTCTTCGTGAAGAGAATGAGGTCCGTCTTGTCCGCGTTGATACTTAGACCGGCTTCCGTGGCCCATGCTAGTATCTCTTTGAGTGTGTGGTCCATGACTGAGCTTATTATCGATGGACACCTGCCCGTGATAATTATGCTTATGTCGTCTGCATAGGCGGTTATCTTCGGGGCTTTCCGTTTGAATTTTCTAAGTAGGTCGTTGACTACCAAGTTCCACAGTAGGGGTGAGAGCACTCCTCCTTGGGGTGTGCCGCATTTTGCTTCCCTGACTGTGGTAGTGGTTCCCCATTCCGCTAGTATTCTCCTGCTGCGCAGTAGGTTCTGTACCCAGGAGTTCACTGCTTCTGTTGGGGTCACAGCTCTTAGGCTGTGCATTATTGCTTCCATTGACACATTGTTAAATGCGCCTGAGATGTCCAGAAATGCGCCTAGGGCGTATTATTTTTGGTGTAGTGCTTTCTCTATGGTTGCTACCAGGGAATGTAGCGCTGTCTCCACTGACTTGCCCTTCGTGTATGCGTGTTGGTTCTGTTCTAGAGTCATCTCCGTGTTCTCTCTGATGTGGAGATCTATCAGTTTTTCTAGCGTTTTTAGAAGGAACGACGTCAGGCTTATGGGTCTGTAGTCTTTAGGCAGCACGTGGCTACATTTTCCCGCTTTAGGCAGGAAAATTACCCGTGCCGTCCTCCAGGCCACCGGCACATAGCCATAACTGAGGCATCCTCTGAATATTTCTCTCAGCCATGGAGAGATCACGTGTTTGACCTTCTGCAGCATGGCCGGGAATATCCCGTCTGGACCCGGTGATTTGTAGCTCTCAAAGGAGTCTATAGCCCACATTATCCGTCGCGTAGATGTGATATCTTCAGGAATTTCCACCCTTGTGGTTGAAGGTATCGTTTGTGTGTTTGTGTTGACTTGTGTGCAGTTAGGGAAATGTGCCTCCAAGAGCACATTTGCCGCATCTTCACTGCTTTCCGTCCATCTGCCATCTTCGGTTTTTAATTGGCTTTGAACTGTCTGTTGGCGAGCTAGCAGCTTCCTTAACCTTGCGGTGTCAGCTGTCTTCTCAATGCCTGAACAAAAGTTTTGCCATGCGTTTCTTTTAGCTACTCGCACTTTTTTCTTAAAGTCACGAAGCCTTATTCTGTATTCTATCCATACTAGCTCTTCTTCCGCTTGTTTTGCGAGTTTGAAGAGTTCTAGTACGTCTTTCCGTTGTCCTTTGAGTTCTGGAGTCCACCATGGGGGCCTGTGTCTCTTCTTCTCTTGGGTCGGTGTGCATGTTTTATGATAGGCCGCCACCAAATTTTTATTAAGTGTCTCCAGGGACTTCTCTAATTTATCTAGTGTGGCTATCTTGGGTGGTCGTGGTAGGTTTCTTTCAACCTCTATACCGAACTGCTCCCAGTCGGTGTTTCGCGGGTTTCTATACACCTTCTTCTTCACTATTCGTTCAAAGTTTACACGGAATTGAATGTACTTGTGGTCTGAGAAGGAATGTCTACTAAGGACTCTCCAATCTTGTACCACAGTATTCGTTACCGACGCTAGGGTAATATCTAAGACGTTGGAGGAGGTGGGGCCAACATATGTTGGTTCTTCCCCCTCGTTTGCTATCTTAAGATTAGTTTGTAATATGAAATCAAGCAGTGACTCACCTCTGTCGTTGGTGTCCCCGCTTCCCCATACCGTATGATGTGCGTTGGCGTCTGCTCCGATTATGAGGGCCTGCTTTTTTGGCTCGGCCTCCATCACCATTCGGGTGAGCTCTTGAGGAGGTGCGTCGGTGTCGTGCGCCATGTAGCACGATGCCATCAGTATTGGCTCATCTCTGCCACCTTCTAGCGCTACCACTGTCAGGTCGTCAGTGCTGTAATTAGACAATAAGTAAGCATAGATACCTTTCCTTACTAGGATCACGGTCCTTGCTCTACTCACTGTTGTCGGGTAGAGTAGGTTGAAGTTTGGATGTTTTAGTCCAGAAACCTTGTTCCCTGACGCTATCCAAGGCTCCTGGACTAAGGCGACGTCGGCGTGCTCTGTCTCCATGGTTAGCAGAAGCTCCGCCGAAGCCAACTTGCTTTTATGCAGGTTGACTTGGATGATCCTCAGCTCCATTGTTGGCTGTGGCACCCTCAACGGATCGGACTTCCACCACAGTTAAGTCCGCATCCTCGTCGTCTTCCAGTTCTAGGCTTTTGGTGGCATTGGTGACCTCTGCCAGGTCGCTCTCCACTTCACCCGCCTCCAACGTGTTGGTGTTTTTGTCGTCGGGGTGGCGCTTCTTGAGTCGCAGGTAGACACTACCCACGCCCCACGCCATCTTCCCGAATCTTCCGTAAAGCAAATCGTCGGCCTCCTTGTTGATCTGGATCACCATTTGCTGACCCTTGCTATCGGGCTTCGCAACATGGATCACCTTCCAATCAGCAGTTGGCACGTCCAGGTTTTGCCACTTGAGTAGCTGTAGCGCCTGGTCCACCGGTGCGACCCGCGGGAAGAGTACTTTTGCCTTCGGCACGGACGGAATACATGTTCTGTCCACTACCTCCAGCTTGGCACCCACCCACGGAGCGTCCAGAGCAGCCACGACGCCGGTGACCCACTTCAAGGTGTGGTCATCCTTGCAGCTCAAAACTTTGACGCCGGAGAGCCAGCCCGCTCCATCAAATGAGATGGGAAGCGAGTCCGATTTGCCCATACGCCTCAGAAGCGCATCGAACAGTAGCTCCTCCACCTTCTTCCACTGTTCGGGCTTCATTTTGCCGTTAGGGTCGCTCCGGTCGATGAGCGCGACAACTAAATGCCGCCTCGCTACATCGCTGGTCGTCGGCTTTGCCCGCGTCATTGGCTTTTTGCAGGGCCGCTTGCTAGCTGGCACCTCTGCTTTTGCGGTTTCAGCGGATCGCTGGCGTTTGACGGCCAAACTCTCCTCCACCTTATTGGCAAAACCGGCGTCCCTCGGCGCCATGTTTTTCCTCTTTTCAAAGTGAGACCTACCCTCTTTGATCTTTTGGTCGGCCCACTCCTGCTGGCGGATCTCATCAGTTGTGAGATCTCGCTTGCATTCTGTGAGCCGAGCCCTGATCTTAAGGGCGGCCTTGTATTGGGCTTTGGCTCTCATGCCTTCCTTTGACCTTTTGAGCCCGACCCTACTAGGGGTACTGGAACTCGTCGGGTCTAAAAGACATGTGTCCTCAACCTCAGACGTATTTGACCCTAAATGCGATTCGCAATCCGAGTCTCCTTGGACTGCGGTATCACGCCACATCTTGGGTTTGTGTGTTGATGTGGCAGTATCTTTACACCCGTCCTGGCCTGCTCCAACCAGTACGGAGGGTGGGTTGCTGGCGACACGCAGAGAGGATTTCTCCCCCCCGTGCCCGCCGGTGGTAGCACCCTTTTCCACCGACGTTTGGGTTGACATCCCAACCCGTGCTTGACCGTCCGTCATCTCCATGTGATTTTTTTTTTTTGGGGAGTCTACCCATAGCATTTTATCCTTACTGCCAAGGACCTCGAGCCATAGTTTACTCCTCACCCTCGCAATGCCGAAGCTTTTGAGTGGTAAAGAGCTCACCTTAGCTAGGCATCGAACTTCCTCCGCACAAGCGAGTAGATTCACAGTACCTTTGTTTGTTTTGGGGCAGGACGGCATCTGTAGCATTGGTCGGCCCTTCGCCCTCGCAGTGCCGAAGCCTTTGAGTGGTTAGGAGCTCTCCTCCGCCTGGCAGCGATGCCCTTGCCTTGGCTTACCTCTTACCCTCGCAGTGCCTAGGCCTTTGAGTGAAATAGAGTTCACCTTAGCGGGGCATCGATGCCTGTTGCCTAGGCTTGCCCCCCATGCCCTCGCAGTGCCGAAGCCTTTGAGTGGTTGGCTTTGGCCGGACACCGCCCTGTCTCTCCGCAAGGCAAATAGCACCAAGTACTCCTCGCTTGTTCCGAGGCAGCACGATGCCCATTGCCCAGCCGGCACCCTCGTGGAGGGTTCAGCTGAGGAGTTTTGCCAGCCAAATAAAATAATAACAAAAAAAAAAAAAAAAAAAAATACATTTAAAATAACTACATATATTACGTTATTTTAAAAAAAAAAAGGTGGGAGATGTAGTATGCACATATATCGAGAGTACACTATACTCAAATATATTAAACAGCAACACTTTGTTATTGAATAAACATAATTCAAACTGCGACACTTTGTCGTTATATAAACACAAGCCCATTTCAAGTGCAAGTAATATGATCGCATGAGAATGTAGCAGCCGTATTCTACAAAAAGACTTGTGTTCTAAATTCAAACCATTTAAATTCCACAAAACCCTTTTATTTCATATCGGCGGCCAGCACGACTCTCTACCCCTCGTTCAACGACAACTACTATCGATATTAATTTGCCGACCCTAACAGTTTATAAAATAATTAATATACTTCGTTTTTAGAAGCATGGTGGTGCAACATCAAAATGCCAGCTATTTGATAGGGCTCATCGCATAATTCAAAATGTCAAATCAATACAAATTGAAGGTAGTGTAATTTAATATTTATAGAATATGATTAAAATATTCAGTTTTATTCGTTAGAGCCTGCTTCGGTTGAAATTTTGGACGATATTTCGTCGACGTCTGCTAAGAGTGTTACTGTATTGAATCGTTCCTTCCAGTGGAGCGGTCTGTTTCAGAGTGCTCTGCGCCGGCGTTTGGGAAGCAACCGGCAAAGCGGCAAAGAACGTAAAGCGGTTCTATCACGCCATTAAAGAAAGCTACTATAAACGCTTCCACAGAAGAATGAAAAAATCCTTGCTGAAATGTGTAGTTCCATAATAGAAACAATGTCATTGGTGAATGAAGTGTTAAGGAAAAAATTTATAAATTTAATAAAGTGTAATTTGTTTAGCTTTGTTAAAGCTTTAAAGGTTGCAAATCTAAAAAATCTAAAACGGCATCTATGATGGACATATGTATCTTAGACTATAAAAAAACTAATGAGTGTTAGAACTCACGAGCGATGTGTTAACAGCCGTTTGTACATGTTTGATTGCTATATTAAAGCATAACAAGTAGAAACGTTTCAGTCGGACGCACCCGACTGCGGTATACTCGATACCAGTAGTAAAACAGATTAAAAGAGAGCTGATTGCAATGGTGTGTGGATACGGCAGGGGTGTACGCTGCCTCAACGATTGTCTGGTGCAGATGGGGATGCCAAAAAGCTATCTTCCTTCCAAATTTGGTGACTCTAGCTCAAAGTTTGTTAAAGGTAGGGGCTGGGGCGGTATGGGGGCGTGGCGTCCAAAGTTTTGCTGTACATCTATTTATGATGTTAATTGCTATCTTCATACCAAATTTGGTGACTCTAGCTCAAAGTTAGTAGAATATGGTGAAAGGGGGCTGGGGGCGGTATGGGTGGGGGCCGCCATCCAAAATTTTTGGGTTTCTTCATCACCAATCTTGGCATCAAATTTGGCGTCTCTAGCTCAAAAAATGTGGAAAATATAGGCGTTTTTGATTTCAAAATGCAGGGGGCTGGGGAACGGGGGGGCGTGGCTCCAAAACTTTGATGCAGTGTTTTGAAGATCGTTAATAGCTATCTTCCTACCAAATTTGGTGGCTCTAGCCTTAACGCTTTGGAAAATACACGCATTCCCGTTTTTAGTGAAGCATTGGGGCGGTTTGGGGCAGCTTGGGCAGTATGGATTGGCGTGGTATCCAAAGTTTTTATGAATTTTTTTGGGGGCTATAATTACCTATTTTGGCACAAAATTTGGTGGCTCTAACTCAAAAACTGTAAGAGATATAAGCATTTCTGTTTTTAAACTGCGGGGGTGCTGGGGGCGGAATGGGTGGGTGCGGCTCCAAAACTTTGATGCAGTTTTTGGGGGATCATTACCAGTTATCTACCTACCAAATTTTGTGACTCTAGCTCAAACACTATGGAAGATACACGCACTACCGTTTTTAGCGAAGCGTTGGGGTGGTTGAGGGCGGATAGGGCAGTATAGATGGGCGTGGCATCCAAAGTTTTTAAGAATTTGGTTGGGGATTGTCAACACCTATCTTGGCACCAAATTTGATGGGTCTAGCTCAAAAACTGTAGAAGATATAGGCATTTTTAGTGTTAAACTGCGGGTGGGCTGGGGGCGGAATTTGTGGGCGTGGCTCCAAAATTTTTGATGCAGTTTTTTGGGGATTGTTAGTAGCTATTTTCTCCCCAACTTTGGTAGTTCTAGCTGTAAGGGCTTGCGAAATAGCTGGATCTATCGATTTTGCGTTATCGAGTTTATCGATTTGCCAGCCCCCTAGTTATCGTAGAACTCCAATCTTGACACTTTAATTTACTATGCCATAGATAAAGGGGTTTGCAAAGTTTGAAGTCTCTAACTTGAAGGGTGTGGAAAAAAGTTGCGAACATACAGACGGACAGACGGACAGACGGACGGACGGACAGACACAATGACGGACATTGCACAAACCCAATATACTCTTTACCTTCGGTATCGAGTATAAAAAAGAAAAGAATAGTTTATTGAATTTAGTTTTCCTTTCTCCAGTTTCTCTGTCTATTTTATTCTACTTTACTTTATACCGAGTTTTCGGCAACTGACCTTTACAAATGCATCGCTGAATACCCTTTAGTAATTTGTGTACATCTTTGCATTATTGTATAGCAAGGGCTGCTAGAAAGTGTCATAAAGGAAAACCTGGAAAGAGTATGTATGCTTAGCAGCAGCAAAAGTGATATTTGACTGCCTTGGAAGACAAAAAGAGAGAGAAAATTTTATTGTTGATTTTGGTTGTTTTAAATAAGAACTTCTAACTCAACAAAACCACCTGCTGCTGACTTCTGTTATTTCTTTCATCACATTTAACTACGATTAAAACACACAAACAAAGAAACATACCAACAAAGAAATACAGGAGAAGTGTTTGCAGAAGCCTGTTTATTTTTGCAATAAATAAGTTTCTTGGATATGAACGATAGCTTGCCTGCCTTACGTATTCTATGACCTTTTGATATCTGTCCTACCCCACAAAACACTTGGACTAGCAACTGATATGCACCTAGCCAACCAAGTATCTTGAGCTAAAAACTAGGCTTCTGGAAGCACTTGTCCACAAAACTATTTTTCTTCCCCCATTATTGCGCTTGAGTAAAATAAAACAACAAGATTTTGTCTTCCAAGGCAGTTTTGCTATTGCTGATCATACATACTCTTCCCAATTTTTACCCTATGACACTTTCTAACAATCATTGGCATACAGTTATATAAAGATGTATACAAATTACGAAAGTGTATTCAATAGTGCATTGGTACATATGTAAATGTAAGGGCGCGTTTGCCGCCGACACAGCAAAAGGAAAAATATTAAAAATAACAAAAACCTGGATAAGCAGGCACAGCAAGAAATATATGTTTCAAACGCACTTTCATACAATATGTACCAACAACATTTTACCGTTCTTGCTGTCCGCTGACCCGCCGCCTCTCCTTTAATCAATGGGCCGCTGAACGCAAAGGGAATCTGAACAAAACAACAATGTGCTGGCTTGTCGTAGCTGAGACGCACAAGCTGCACAAAGAAAAAATACCCCTTCAACCAAAATTCAATAATTGTCAATGAAAACTCTAATATTTGATTTTAATATATATATATTGTTTATGCTAGAATATAAACAATAAACAATGCTAGAATATAAACAAACATGTGGAATTGAAATTATATAAAAGAATCTCAAGTTTTGCTTTCAATTGCACAAAGTTCATATTAAGTTTATACTACCCTTCAAACTTGGACACATCGTTAGCAAGACTTTGTATTTTACAGTTATTCTCTGCCGCTACACCAATACAATCATACTCAGATGAATATGTATATGAAATTTTGCAGTCGGTCCACGACAGCACGCTAACTTTGTTCGTCGGTCGAGCGCGTTACAGCGCGACACGCTGAATTTGCCCACTTTGCATTGTTTGCATGTATTATCAAATGGCAAGAATGGGTACCCGTGCCTATAGATGTTAACACATCAAAGATTAAGAAATATATGAGGTCAAGGTCAATATTAAAATACATTTTCGATATATTAAGTTTTTTAAGTTTTTATATATTAGGGTGCTCGCTTCGTGGCAGACAATACATTTATGTATGTCAATAAAACTGGCAATAATGCACTACAAATTTGCAATAAAAGATTTCGCTCCATGTGTTATTCGTTATTTAAGGCCTGTACGCAAACGAGTGAACAGCGCCCGTACCAACAAGAATCCATACTTATAGAGGGTTCAAACAGCTAAATTCCAACCAACTTAACATTTCTGGAATCTGACGATTTTACTCTCTCGGGGGACTGCCGTTTGTTGCTTCGTGAATTGTGGGCGAATTCGATGTCATTCAGCTTGCTGGCTTCGCTACAATATGAGCTGCCGTAGCACAGCCAACCCAGCCATACTGTGTGTATGAGCGCTATCGCTGCGCGCAGTAGCTTCTGATATTGGCAGCGATCGCGCTACACACAGTAAAAAGCGTAAAAAGACTTCAATTGCTAGCCCGTTAATGCTATTTAACTCGCCGGCGTGAAATCCCAACAATAATCTTTCACCGAATAATTTAACACCCGAGCTTTCTGTTCCAACAGCTTGTGTGCCTATTAATCCTACTGTAGGTACACCTGGGGCTCACAAGCCTCTTTTGTTGTGCCCTTGAACAAATTTATTTTCGTGTCTAGGCTAGCATCCGACACTCCGTTGAATGATGTTAGTGCCTACGTTATAAGTAAAATAGACTCACTACTTATAACTGTTGAAAAGTTTTAGTTTAAACAAGCCCGAACCATATCTTCTTTCAAATTGAGTGTTCCGCTTGAAATTTTCTCGACAATTTGTTCTGGAAAGTTTTGGCCACCGCAGCTCATTGTCAAGGAGTATGTGAATAGGCGTAAAATTAATAATAACGATAGTAGGTTCAGTAGTGCACCATCTGTTAGCCACCCTGTTGCCTCAACTTCGGCGGCAAAAAACTAACAAAAGTAGTTAGCTTGGCCTATCTAAATAGTCGAGGCCTTAACACTAAACTTTCTAAACTATATGTAAACAGCTTATCCTTTGATTCACAGATAGTTGCACTCACAGAAACCTGGTTAAATCCTGATATATCTTGTTATTCTGTTTTGCCTAATAAGTATAACTTGTACAGATGCGATCGCACCTCCCGCAAGGGGGGCGGGGTTCTCATTGCCGTTGATTCTTTTATTTCCTCTGAACAGATTCATTCTAATGATCATCCAGATATTGAGTTCATATGTGTTAAAATATTATTTAGAGGCCGCTCACTGTATATTACTTGTTCATATATCCCTCCCAATTCTGATAATAACATTTACATATCACATATGAATGCCCTGTAGCTTGTGTCGTCGTTGTTGACGGATATGGATCAACTTATAGTGGTTGGTGATTTTAATTTGCCGCATGTTGTATGGTCTGTGAATGACACATCTTCAGCGCAATTACCGGCCACTTCTGATGATTTTATCGATGGCCTTTTAGAGTTAGGCCTATCACAAGTTAACAGGGTGCGTAAAATGTTAGATTTGATATTTTTTTTTTGATTCTGATTGTAGTAACGTTAGTCGAGTACACCCTTTAGTGCTTCCCGAAGATACATACCATCCAACCTTAGAACTTTCCTTTGAACTTCTTAACCTTAGACCAGCATCTAACAATTGTTTAAAGACACGTTGCCTTCGTAAAACTGACTTTACTAAATGGAATGATTTGCTTCAGCATACTAATTGGTCTCAGCTTTATTCTTGTAGTGATATAGAAACTTTCATTGCCATTTTTTACAGAACCTTGAATTCTCATTTGGATATGTGTTCCCCTCACTGTTCCTTCAAGTGAAAATAAACCACCTTGTTTTACGAGGGAACTATCAAAATTAAAAAACGTGAAAACGAGATCCTATAAAAAATTTTAAAAATCTGGAAATACTATAGATTTATCCTCGTATATAATTGCAAAGTCAAATTTTATTTCTGTAAACACTTTTTGTTTTAACAATTATCTCTATCGTTGCAGATCAAACTTTTCCCGCGATCCGAAACAGTTTTATAAATTTGTTAACTCAAAACGTAAATCTTCATGCTTGCCATCCTCGGTTTACCTTACAAAAGCAAATTCAGATCAGGCAGTGGCCGATCTATTTGCTGAGTATTTTCAATCGAGTTTGTATAGTCGCAATAATTCCTATCCTTTTCAAGTGCAAACGTCAAATTGCATATATGTCCCAGTTATAACTGAGTGTTTGCTTCTAAGTGGCCTTAACTCTATCAAACCAGGCTTCTTGCCTGGTCCAGATGGAGTGCCAGGTTGTATACTTAGATACTGTGCGGTTTCACCTTGTAAACCTTTAAATAAAATATTTAACTTATCGGTTGACTCAGCTGTGTTTCCTGGTATATGGAAAGAATCTTATATTATTCCACGTCATAAAAATTCTTCTCAGTTTAACGTTAAAAACTTTAGGGGTATATCCAAGTTGTCTGCCATTCCTAAAGTCTTTGAAAAAAGTATATGCTGTTAAGTGCAGTACTTATGTTGTTAAATTTTATCCCCTTACCCACACGGTTTTGTTAGGCGAAGATCTACTACCACTAACCTTCTTGAGTTCACCTCAATTGTTATCAAAGTGTTTCGGGCTAAAATGCAAACTGACGTCGTTTATACAGATTTTAGTAAGGCATTCGATTCCGTAAATCATTCTTTGCTGCTCGAAAAATTAAATATTATTGGATTTCCAGCGAAACTCTTGTCGTGGCTTTCTGAGTACTTGTGAGGCCGAACACAAAAAGTGGTTTTTAAATCTTCTGTACCCAAATCTATTTTTGTTACCTCTGGTGTCCCTCAGGGAAGTCACCAAGGACCATTGCTATTTAATATATTTATAAACGATCTTCCTGCTGTTATTACTAATTCTCGTGTATTAATGTTTGCTGATGATGTAAAGCTATGTTTCCCCTATAATGATAATTCTCTTTGTTATACCCTAATTCCATTAGGTTGCATCCGTCATTAACAGCAAGTCGCGGATGTAGGTGATTCCACTACAAATGCAATTCATCCACATCCCTTTTTAACAGGGGTTTTGTTTTTTTTTTTCATGCACTTGATGACCAGCTGCTGTTTTACCCAAATTGGCACTGTTTAAACGAGTATCGATAGGAAATTTCATACTATCGACTATGTAAAAGTGCTGTTCAGTGCTCTGTAATGTTAAATTCTAACATCGCCTGCTTTTCCCAGTTGATCGGTTTTCGACCAACTGGGAAATGCAACCGACCAACGGGGAAATTTTAACAAGATTCTCATTGTGCATAGGGTAATCTTATACAAACGGAAGCAACATTCCCGAGTTCCAATTACATACTTGCATCCGGCTTGTAGTGGAATCGGGGTATAACTTACTACAGTCGGACTTGGGTGCACTGTCGGCTTGGTGCCGTTATAACTTACTTAATTTAAATTGTTCAAAATGTAAAATCATGACTTTTTGTAGAGGTACCCCTAAAACTGCTTACTACGTGCTTGATGCTTCACCACTTGTCCGCGTTTTTGAAATTAAAGATTTAGGCATCATTCTTGATAGCAAATTAAAATTTGATTCTCACATATCGTCGATGGTCAATAAGCCCATAATCGTTCTTGGTTTCATCAAGCGGTGGTCAAAAGAGTTTGATGATCCCTACACCACTAAAACGCTATATACGTCCCTAGTACGTCCCATCCTGGAGTAAGGATCTTGTGTGTGGTCCCCGCAATACGGGATTCACCAGAATAGACCTACCTCCTTCTTTTGTCTCTCTGGCGACCTCGACTCCAGTACTAAAACGATCTATCCTTTCTGCCTTATCTAATCGTAGCCACTAATCACTTACCTACCACTGGTCTGATTGGGTTTTTCTGGGTTTTTCCCAATCCACGCAACAAATGTTGGGCCACTTATTTTCTTGTTGAATTTCCCAGAGCTTTAACGTTAACTTTATAATTATTTCAACCTTAATTTACTTTCAGAACTACATATAATTTTAAATTTTACTTTAAACTTAATTATTTTTATTATGATTATTTTAAATTAATTTTATTTTCATGTCAGCTGCATATAGCTGACAATAAATAAATAAATAAATAAAAACAACTCAAAAGACTTTGCAAAATCTCCTAACAGACCTAATCCCTGACAGTACGAGAGTAATTGAGTTGAATAAAAATACATATGTTATTTCAATTGAATCTTGTTCTGAAATTATTTATTCCTTCTTGACCAGCATTGACTGCCAAACCAATGGTGGCATTGGATCCTGAATTTGGTACATTTTTAAAATTTTTTCAGAAAAATTTACAAACAGTCTTGTGTTGATGCCTTTTCGCTACCGTAATTAGGGGCAGACAGCTATTTACGGCATCAATAACATTTTCACATTTTCATTGTTCAACACTACCGTACGGCCCGTAACTAACAGAGCTGCGTATTGGGTTATGTTATTACGGTACGGCCGGTGTACGGGACCATTTTTTTTATAGGAATTTTTTACGGTACGAGCGCTGTTTTATAGGTCTTTAAGCTGAAACGAACTAAAACAAAACAAACCGAACAGCTGATTAATTTACGGAGCTTCAGTTACAGAGCAATGGAAGCAGGTTTCATAGCTGAATGTTGAAATTTACGGAAACGGAGTATCAGGGGTGCCGCCCGATTTTCACTGCAATTTCATTTCACGGTGCCACAGACTAAAACGTTTACCAGTTTTGAGCGGAAAAAAAACGTCGCAAAGCCCTGAAATCTGATGCTGCCACCTAGTTCGTTTCAGATTTTTTGATGTCAGGGTCATCAATGGCCACGTTTCCTAAATAGAATTCGGAGTGTTTTTTAAAAAATATATATGGACAACTTCGGTTTTCATTTAATTAAGCATTAAAAAACAAGTAAGAAGGCTCTAGTCGGGATAGCCCGACCAGAAGATACCCTGAACCCAGTTGCAGTCCTTCCATCCTAAAGGTATGCTTCAAATAATGATCAATTGAAACAAAACTCATAACTGACTTAACTTTACGATATCTCTGGTGTTTCTTAACCGATTTGGACGAAATTTTGAGAAAAGTTCTATCGTTACCTATTACACCAACCCCCATTTTTACATTTTCCAAATTCGATATTTTTTGTTATCGATTCCATGTGTATATCGAAAACCAGAGTAGTTGTCGATAACTTGAAGCAAACTTGTTCTGCTTATGGTATAGGAGAACTTATATTCAAAATCTGAAGTCTCTAGCTCTTGTAGTCTCTGAGATCTACGCGTTCATACAGACGGACAAACGGACAGACAGACAGACGGACAGACGGACGGACAGACGGACATGGCCATATCGACTCGGCTATTAATACTGATCAAGAATATATATACTTTATGGGGTCGGAGATGCTCCCTTCTGCCTGTTACATACTTTTGCACAAAACCATTATACCCTGATTTACCCATTTTATGGGTTCAGGGTATAAAAAAAACTATTGAGTGTTAGAACTCACGAGCGATGTGTTAACAGCCGTTTGTACATGTTTGATTGCTATATTATAGCATAAAAAAGAAAAGAATAGTTTATTGAATTTAGTTTTCCTTTCTCCAGTTTCTCTGTCTATTTTATTCTACTTTACTTTATTCCGAGTTTTCGGCAACTGACCTTTACATATGCATCGCTGAATACCCTTTAGTAATTTGTGTACATCTTTGCATTATAGTATAGCAAGGGCTGCTAGAGAGTGTCATAAAGAAAAACCTGGGAAGAGTATGTATGCTTAGCAGCAGCAAAAGTAATATTTGACTGCCTTGGAAGACAAAAAGAGAGAGAAAATTTTATTGTTGATTTTGGTTGTTTTAAGTTAGATCTTCTAACTCAACAAAACCACCTGCTGCTGACTTCTGTTATTTCTTTCATCACATTTAACTACGATTAAAACACACAAACAAAGAAACATACCAACAAATAAATACAGGAAAAGTGTTTGCAGAAGCCTGTTTATTTTTGCAATAAATAAGTTTCTTGGATATGAACGATAGCTTGCCTGCCTTACGTATTCTATGAACTTTTGATACCTGTCCTACCCCACAAAACACTTGGACTAGCAAATGATATGCACCTAGCCAAACAAGTATATTGAGCTAAAAACTAGGCTTCTGCAAGCACTTGTCCACAAAACTATTTTATTTCCCCCATTATTGCGCTTGAGTAAAATAAAACAACAAGATTTTGTCTTCCAAGGCAGTTTTGCTATTGCTGATCATACATACTCTTCCCAATTTTTACCCTATGACACTTTCTAACAATCATTGGCATACAGTTATGCAAAGATGTTCACAAATTACGAAAGTGTATTGAGTAGTGCATTGGTACATATGTAAATGTAAGCGCGCGTTTGCCTCCGACACAGAAAAAGGAAAAATATCAAAAATAACAAGAACCTCGATAAGCAGGCACAGCAAGACATATATGTTTCAAACGCACTTTTATACAATATGTACCAACAACTTTTTACCGTTCTTGCTGTCCGCTGACCCGCCGCCTCTCCTTTAATCGACGGGCCGCTGAACGCAAAGGGAATCTGAACAAATCAACAACGTGCTGGCTTGTCGTTGCATGTATTATCAAATGGCAGAAATGGATACCCGGGCCTATAGATGTTAACACATCAAAAATAGCTCTTTGAAGTTTAAACAAGTTTAACTGCAAAATTCTTTTTCTTGTTGTGCAATTTGTGAAAACATTTGTGGGCAGTTCTAATTCCGCCAGGTGCAATGCCTTGAAAACGCAACAGCTGATAAATGGCAGAGCCATAACAAACCAATTTCCGTAACTTCAGATTGCGAAAACAGATCAGATTTACATGTCAACCCTTAGCACGCAAGTCTGATAAGTTTAGTGCCGTTACTAAAAAAGTAAATTTGGTTTTCTGTGGCACCGTGAAGTTGTTCGGGCGGAATTGTTACTAGCGGAAGTTAATTTCACTAGCGTTTTCTGTGGCACCCCTGTATATTTAATTAATATGAAACTAGAATTGCAGTTATTATTGTCATTCATAATTCGAGCATTATCAAGCAAGTCAATGAATGACAAGGCAAACGCTACGCATACAATTAAATGTGTTCATGTATACACAAAAGGACACACACAAAATCTGAAGCGCGCAAATCGAAACAAAGCCCAAGTCCGCCAAAACTGCAAACATAACAAACGTAATCTTGCATACATATATATATGTATATATGTAATTTGAGTTAACGCACAAGTGCTTTGCTGTTCTACGGATAGCGGCAAAAGAGATAAGCAAGTAGGCTTACAAAAATAAGTACACCAAAAGAGTATACACACGCTCATATGCATGCAATATTCGAAACCGTACAATACCGTACAGATACGATAATTTTGGGCCTACGTACGATGTGCGATATCACATTATAATCGTTTCTTTAATGCTCGTGTTAGATCAGTTTGGTTTTCTCAATGCAAAGTTAACCTTATTCGTTCAGATACTATCGCTCGAATGGTGCTGCCAACCCATTACGAGGAAATCAGCTGTTTGGTGTGGTATTTTTTTATGTTTTGTGACTGCAGAATATGAAACAAATGCTTAAAAAATTAATTTATTGAGCCTGGAGTCAGATGTTTGTCTTACGATGGTTTTAGCGATATTTATTTTATTTAACGAAGCATAAATGTGAGCCGGCACTCAGGTATCAGTTAAGTGTATCGCTCGCTAAGCTCTAAGCGAACACTGAGAAACTCAATTTTGACTAAACTTGGGATAGTTACGCTAACCGGACATTGAGAAACCGGCCCTAAGTGTTCGATCGATTTTAAAGTCCTTGAAAGAAAACAGCAAGAAAGAGATTTGCCGCTCTTTTGAATCCAGAACCTTTCTTGTGTATAGTAAATGTTTATTATATCTGAAGAAATGGACAAAATCACAAGACGACTACCGGAGTTTTAAATGGCTGCAACTAGACGACGCGAACTATTCTTATGAAGAAAGTGTAGCGAAGTGTGTAGAGTATTTTTTGGAGAAAAAAATTCGATAGACGAAGTTGCAAGCTTGAAGAATTTTTTGTCGAGACAAGTGAAGACTTTTTTGAGAAAAGCCCCGCAGATAAGCTGGTACAGTTTTTTGCTGCAAACGTTAACTCAAGCTGTTTCTCGGTTGAAAATAGCACAATTCTTCTATGCAAATCTCCGCAACATGAAAATTGCGAAAGGGTTTTTTCTTTAGTAAATACGCAGTAGACTGACGAAAGAAAAAGGTTACTGGTGAAGAATGTTTAAAGCTTAATGATTAATCAATTTAATTTTGTATACATGAGTTGTTTGAACTTTTTTAAAGAATTGATGCAAAAAAGGAATTTTAGTGTGTTGAAAAAAATAGGCAGTGCGTAATAATTAATATAACTGTATATATACGTAGTTGTAATGACATATGGCCTGTCAAATAAAATGGCTTGCTTCAGCTAGAAATTTGTAATGAATAAATATGTGAATATTAAATTTGGTATTTTTTAATTGTCGTAATGATTTTTTGAAGGGGTGGGGGGGGATTAGTGGTCGAACGACCCGGAATGGCCAGAGCCCCAGGTGTTCACCCTAGTGAAGACGATCCATGGTAAATTATCAAAATAAAATCGAAATATCGTAAACTACATTAAATTTTGAACTTTTTCGGTAACGCAGGAATCTCCTGCCAAAGTTTGTGTTGACAAAGTTATTGGTGCGTTAAACCATAGAGCTTATAATATTATAAACTGAGCAATTGGTAAGAAAAGCTCCTTCTCATGTATTCGAGCTGCGAACTTCTCTTGGTTTTGCCTCTGCTTCAGTAAGTGTGAGCGATCGCGGGAGCAAATAGCACGTGGAGACGTTTTGTTTCACTTGCCCTTGCGCTCCTCGTCTATCGCACGAAAAAATAGAACCGCAAATAGTTGTAAGTATTTTTTGCAAGTGCGTTTGAGACATATTTTGAAATTTTTCTTTTTCTGTGTCGGTGGCAACCGACATCGACAAATGCACTACTGAATACACTTTCGGAATTTGTTTGCATCTTTGCATAACTGTATAGTAGTTGAGTTGCCAAAATTGTTGGCTAGTGTTATAGAATTAAAAGATGCAAGATTATTAATGACCAGCAATTAAAACTGAAAGTTGGCTATGTGTGTTCATGAACGCAGCATCTTTACATGTGTGTGTGGCAATTGTATACCGTATCAACTAGTATGTTTGTTAAACCACTTGTTGTTGAAAGTACAGTTACAGAGACGAGAACAATCATGACGTCATGATGTCACAAAAGAAAAAAAAATTAAAAAGTTTCAGCTGGACGAACCACATAACATAACCATTCTCGTCCTAATGTTCGCTTAATTTTTTATTCCACACGGCAAAAACAATAATTATTTCACGTACGAATGTTCCTGCCATATTGTTCACTTTCCTTTTGATTAAGTTTTATCAAATTTAATTTTTATTTAATTCACTTTATTAAATTTCGCACGACTCTATTTTGCTCTCGTATTTTTTGTTATCGATTCCATGTGTATATCGAAAACCAGAGTAGTTGTCGATAACTTGAAGCAAACTTGTTCTGCTTATGGTATAGGAGAACTTATATTCAAAATCTGAAGTCTCTAGCTCTTGTAGTCTCTGAGATCTACGCGTTCATACAGACGGACAAACGGACAGACAGACAGACGGACAGACGGACGGACAGACGGACGGACAGACGGACATGGCCATATCGACTCGGCTATTAATACTGATCAAGAATATATATACTTTATGGGGTCGGAGATGCTCCCTTCTGCCTGTTACATACTTTTGCACAAAACCATTATACCCTGATTTACCCATTTTATGGGTTCAGGGTATAAAAAAAACTATTGAGTGTTAGAACTCACGAGCGATGTGTTAACAGCCGTTTGTACATGTTTGATTGCTATATTATAGCATAAAAAAGAAAAGAATAGTTTATTGAATTTAGTTTTCCTTTCTCCAGTTTCTCTGTCTATTTTATTCTACTTTACTTTATTCCGAGTTTTCGGCAACTGACCTTTACATATGCATCGCTGAATACCCTTTAGTAATTTGTGTACATCTTTGCATTATAGTATAGCAAGGGCTGCTAGAAAGTGTCATAAAGAAAAACCTGGGAAGAGTATGTATGCTTAGCAGCAGCAAAAGTAATATTTGACTGCCTTGGAAGACAAAAAGAGAGAGAAAATTTTATTGTTGATTTTGGTTGTTTTAAGTTAGATCTTCTAACTCAACAAAACCACCTGCTGCTGACTTCTGTTATTTCTTTCATCACATTTAACTACGATTAAAACACACAAACAAAGAAACATACCAACAAATAAATACAGGAAAAGTGTTTGCAGAAGCCTGTTTATTTTTGCAATAAATAAGTTTCTTGGATATGAACGATAGCTTGCCTGCCTTACGTATTCTATGAACTTTTGATACCTGTCCTACCCCACAAAACACTTGGACTAGCAAATGATATGCACCTAGCCAAACAAGTATATTGAGCTAAAAACTAGGCTTCTGCAAGCACTTGTCCACAAAACTATTTTATTTCCCCCATTATTGCGCTTGAGTAAAATAAAACAACAAGATTTTGTCTTCCAAGGCAGTTTTGCTATTGCTGATCATACATACTCTTCCCAATTTTTACCCTATGATACTTTCTAACAATCATTGGCATACAGTTATGCAAAGATGTTCACAAATTACGAAAGTGTATTGAGTAGTGCATTGGTACATATGTAAATGTAAGCGCGCGTTTGCCTCCGACACAGAAAAAGGAAAAATATCAAAAATAACAAGAACCTCGATAAGCAGGCACAGCAAGACATATATGTTTCAAACGCACTTTTATACAATATGTACCAACAACTTTTTACCGTTCTTGCTGTCCGCTGACCCGCCGCCTCTCCTTTAATCGACGGGCCGCTGAACGCAAAGGGAATCTGAACAAATCAACAACGTGCTGGCTTGTCGTTGCATGTATTATCAAATGGCAGAAATGGATACCCGGGCCTATAGATGTTAACACATCAAAAATAGCTCTTTGAAGTTTAAACAAGTTTAACTGCAAAATTCTTTTTCTTGTTGTGCAATTTGTGAAAACATTTGTGGGCAGTTCTAATTCCGCCAGGTGCAATGCCTTGAAAACGCAACAGCTGATAAATGGCAGAGCCATAACAAACCAATTTCCGTAACTTCAGATTGCGAAAACAGATCAGATTTACATGTCAACCCTTAGCACGCAAGTCTGATAAGTTTAGTGCCGTTACTAAAAAAGTAAATTTGGTTTTCTGTGGCACCGTGAAGTTGTTCGGGCGGAATTGTTACTAGCGGAAGTTAATTTCACTAGCGTTTTCTGTGGCACCCCTGTATATTTAATTAATATGAAACTAGAATTGCAGTTATTATTGTCATTCATAATTCGAGCATTATCAAGCAAGTCAATGAATGACAAGGCAAACGCTACGCATACAATTAAATGTGTTCATGTATACACAAAAGGACACACACAAAATCTGAAGCGCGCAAATCGAAACAAAGCCCAAGTCCGCCAAAACTGCAAACATAACAAACGTACGCTTGCATACATATATATATGTATATATGTAATTTGAGCTAACGCACAAGTGCTTTGCTGTTCTACGGATAGCGGCAAAAGAGATAAGCAAGTAGGCTTACAAAAATAAGTACACCAAAAGAGTATACACACGCTCATATGCATGCAATATTCGAAACCGTACAATACCGTACAGATACGATAATTTTGGGCCTACGTACGATGTGCGATATCACATTATAATCGTTTCTTTAATGCTCGTGTTAGATCAGTTTGGTTTTCTCAATGCAAAGTTAACCTTATTCGTTCAGATACTATCGCTCGAATGGTGCTGCCAACCCATTACGAGGAAATCAGCTGTTTGGTGTGGTATTTTTTTATGTTTTGTGACTGCAGAATATGAAACAAATGCTT
This sequence comes from Scaptomyza polygonia, assembly GCA_035044585.1. Classification (NCBI taxonomy): domain Eukaryota; kingdom Metazoa; phylum Arthropoda; class Insecta; order Diptera; family Drosophilidae; genus Scaptomyza; species Scaptomyza polygonia. The sequence continues at coordinate 59,566 of JAWNNU010000710.1, read as the reverse complement.
AAAAAATTAATTTATTGAGCCTGGAGTCAGATGTTTGTCTTACGATGGTTTTAGCGATATTTATTTTATTTAACGAAGCATAAATGTGAGCCGGCACTCAGGTATCAGTTAAGTGTATCGCTCGCTAAGCTCTAAGCGAACACTGAGAAACTCAATTTTGACTAAACTTGGGATAGTTACGCTAACCGGACATTGAGAAACCGGCCCTAAGTGTTCGATCGATTTTAAAGTCCTTGAAAGAAAACAGCAAGAAAGAGATTTGCCGCTCTTTTGAATCCAGAACCTTTCTTGTGTATAGTAAATGTTTATTATATCTGAAGAAATGGACAAAATCACAAGACGACTACCGGAGTTTTAAATGGCTGCAACTAGACGACGCGAACTATTCTTATGAAGAAAGTGTAGCGAAGTGTGTAGAGTATTTTTTGGAGAAAAAAATTCGATAGACGAAGTTGCAAGCTTGAAGAATTTTTTGTCGAGACAAGTGAAGACTTTTTTGAGAAAAGCCCCGCAGATAAGCTGGTACAGTTTTTTGCTGCAAACGTTAACTCAAGCTGTTTCTCGGTTGAAAATAGCACAATTCTTCTATGCAAATCTCCGCAACATGAAAATTGCGAAAGGGTTTTTTCTTTAGTAAATACGCAGTAGACTGACGAAAGAAAAAGGTTACTGGTGAAGAATGTTTAAAGCTTAATGATTAATCAATTTAATTTTGTATACATGAGTTGTTTGAACTTTTTTAAAGAATTGATGCAAAAAAGGAATTTTAGTGTGTTGAAAAAAATAGGCAGTGCGTAATAATTAATATAACTGTATATATACGTAGTTGTAATGACATACGGCCTGTCAAATAAAATGGCTTGCTTCAGCTAGAAATTTGTAATGAATAAATATGTGAATATTAAATTTGGTATTTTTTAATTGTCGTAATGATTTTTTGAAGGGGTGGGGGGGATTAGTGGTCGAACGACCCGGAATGGCCAGAACCCCAGGTGTTCACCCTAGTGAAGACGATCCATGGTAAATTATCAAAATAAAATCGAAATATCGTAAACTACATTAAATTTTGAACTTTTTCGGTAACGCAGGAATCTCCTGCCAAAGTTTGTGTTGACAAAGTTATTGGTGCGTTAAACCATAGAGCTTATAATATTATAAACTGAGCAATTGGTAAGAAAAGCTCCTTCTCATGTATTCGAGCTGGGAACTTCTCTTGGTTTTGCCTCTGCTTCAGTAAGTGTGAGCGATCGCGGGAGCAAATAGCACGTGGAGACGTTTTGTTTCACTTGCCCTTGCGCTCCTCGTCTATCGCAAATAGTTGTAAGTATTTTTTGCAAGTGCGTTTGAGACATATTTTGAAATTTTTCTTTTTCTGTGTCGGTGGCAACCGACATCGACAAATGCACTACTGAATACACTTTCGGAATTTGTTTGCATCTTTGCATAACTGTATAGTAGTTGAGTTGCCAAAATTGTTGGCTAGTGTTATAGAATTAAAAGATGCAAGATTATTAATGACCAGCAATTAAAACTGAAAGTTGGCTATGTGTGTTCATGAACGCAGCATCTTTACATGTGTGTGTGGCAATTGTATACCGTATCAACTAGTATGTTTGTTAAACCACTTGTTGTTGAAAGTACAGTTACAGAGACGAGAACAATCATGACGTCATGATGTCACAAAAGAAAAAAAAATTAAAAAGTTTCAGCTGGACGAACCACATAACATAACCATTCTCGTCCTAATGTTCGCTTAATTTTTTATTCCACACGGCAAAAACAATAATTATTTCACGTACGAATGTTCCTGCCATATTGTTCACTTTCCTTTTGATTAAGTTTTATCAAATTTAATTTTTATTTAATTCACTTTATTAAATTTCGCACGACTCTATTTTGCTCTCGTATTTTTTGTTATCGATTCCATGTGTATATCGAAAACCAGAGTAGTTGTCGATAACTTGAAGCAAACTTGTTCTGCTTATGGTATAGGAGAACTTATATTCAAAATCTGAAGTCTCTAGCTCTTGTAGTCTCTGAGATCTACGCGTTCATACAGACGGACAAACGGACAGACAGACAGACGGACAGACGGACGGACAGACGGACGGACAGACGGACATGGCCATATCGACTCGGCTATTAATACTGATCAAGAATATATATACTTTATGGGGTCGGAGATGCTCCCTTCTGCCTGTTACATACTTTTGCACAAAACCATTATACCCTGATTTACCCATTTTATGGGTTCAGGGTATAAAAAAAACTATTGAGTGTTAGAACTCACGAGCGATGTGTTAACAGCCGTTTGTACATGTTTGATTGCTATATTATAGCATAAAAAAGAAAAGAATAGTTTATTGAATTTAGTTTTCCTTTCTCCAGTTTCTCTGTCTATTTTATTCTACTTTACTTTATTCCGAGTTTTCGGCAACTGACCTTTACATATGCATCGCTGAATACCCTTTAGTAATTTGTGTACATCTTTGCATTATAGTATAGCAAGGGCTGCTAGAAAGTGTCATAAAGAAAAACCTGGGAAGAGTATGTATGCTTAGCAGCAGCAAAAGTAATATTTGACTGCCTTGGAAGACAAAAAGAGAGAGAAAATTTTATTGTTGATTTTGGTTGTTTTAAGTTAGATCTTCTAACTCAACAAAACCACCTGCTGCTGACTTCTGTTATTTCTTTCATCACATTTAACTACGATTAAAACACACAAACAAAGAAACATACCAACAAATAAATACAGGAAAAGTGTTTGCAGAAGCCTGTTTATTTTTGCAATAAATAAGTTTCTTGGATATGAACGATAGCTTGCCTGCCCTACGTATTCTATGAACTTTTGATACCTGTCCTACCCCACAAAACACTTGGACTAGCAAATGATATGCACCTAGCCAACCAAGTATATTGAGCTAAAAACTAGGCTTCTGCAAGCACTTGTCCACAAAACTATTTTATTTCCCCCATTATTGCGCTTGAGTAAAATAAAACAACAAGATTTTGTCTTCCAAGGCAGTTTTGCTATTGCTGATCATACATACTCTTCCCAATTTTTACCCTATGATACTTTCTAACAATCATTGGCATACAGTTATGCAAAGATGTTCACAAATTACGAAAGTGTATTGAGTAGTGCATTGGTACATATGTAAATGTAAGCGCGCGTTTGCCTCCGACACAGAAAAAGGAAAAATATCAAAAATAACAAGAACCTCGATAAGCAGGCACAGAAAGACATATATGTTTCAAACGCACTTTTATACAATATGTACCAACAACTTTTTACCGTTCTTGCTGTCCGCTGACCCGCCGCCTCTCCTTTAATCGACGGGCCGCTGAACGCAAAGGGAATCTGAACAAATCAACAACGTGCTGGCTTGTCGTTGCATGTATTATCAAATGGCAGAAATGGATACCCGGGCCTATAGATGTTAACACATCAAAAATAGCTCTTTGAAGTTTAAACAAGTTTAACTGCAAAATTCTTTTTCTTGTTGTGCAATTTGTGAAAACATTTGTGGGCAGTTCTAATTCCGCCAGGTGCAATGCCTTGAAAACGCAACAGCTGATAAATGGCAGAGCCATAACAAACCAATTTCCGTAACTTCAGATTGCGAAAACAGATCAGATTTACATGTCAACCCTTAGCACGCAAGTCTGATAAGTTTAGTGCCGTTACTAAAAAAGTAAATTTGGTTTTCTGTGGCACCGTGAAGTTGTTCGGGCGGAATTGTTACTAGCGGAAGTTAATTTCACTAGCGTTTTCTGTGGCACCCCTGTATATTTAATTAATATGAAACTAGAATTGCAGTTATTATTGTCATTCATAATTCGAGCATTATCAAGCAAGTCAATGAATGACAAGGCAAACGCTACGCATACAATTAAATGTGTTCATGTATACACAAAAGGACACACACAAAATCTGAAGCGCGCAAATCGAAACAAAGCCCAAGTCCGCCAAAACTGCAAACATAACAAACGTACGCTTGCATACATATATATATGTATATATGTAATTTGAGTTAACGCACAAGTGCTTTGCTGTTCTACGGATAGCGGCAAAAGAGATAAGCAAGTAGGCTTACAAAAATAAGTACACCAAAAGAGTATACACACGCTCATATGCATGCAATATTCGAAACCGTACAATACCGTACAGATACGATAATTTTGGGCCTACGTACGATGTGCGATATCACATTATAATCGTTTCTTTAATGCTCGTGTTAGATCAGTTTGGTTTTCTCAATGCAAAGTTAACCTTATTCGTTCAGATACTATCGCTCGAATGGTGCTGCCAACCCATTACGAGGAAATCAGCTGTTTGGTGTGGTATTTTTTTATGTTTTGTGACTGCAGAATATGAAACAAATGCTTAAAAAATTAATTTATTGAGCCTGGAGTCAGATGTTTGTCTTACGATGGTTTTAGCGATATTTATTTTATTTAACGAAGCATAAATGTGAGCCGGCACTCAGGTATCAGTTAAGTGTATCGCTCGCTAAGCTCTAAGCGAACACTGAGAAACTCAATTTTGACTAAACTTGGGATAGTTACGCTAACCGGACATTGAGAAACCGGCCCTAAGTGTTCGATCGATTTTAAAGTCCTTGAAAGAAAACAGCAAGAAAGAGATTTGCCGCTCTTTTGAATCCAGAACCTTTCTTGTGTATAGTAAATGTTTATTATATCTGAAGAAATGGACAAAATCACAAGTTGCAAGCTTGAAGAATTTTTTGTCGAGACAAGTGAAGACTTTTTTGAGAAAAGCCCCGCAGATAAGCTGGTACAGTTTTTTGCTGCAAACGTTAACTCAAGCTGTTTCTCGGTTGAAAATAGCACAATTCTTCTATGCAAACCTCCGCACCATGAAAATTGCGAAAGGGTTTTTTCTTTAGTAAATACGCAGTAGACTGACGAAAGAAAAAGGTTACTGGTGAAGAATGTTTAAAGCTTAATGATTAATCAATTTAATTTTGTATACATGAGTTGTTTGAACTTTTTTAAAGAATTGATGCAAAAAAGGAATTTTAGTGTGTTGAAAAAAATAGGCAGTGCGTAATAATTAATATAACTGTATATATACGTAGTTGTAATGACATATGGCCTGTCAAATAAAATGGCTTGCTTCAGCTAGAAATTTGTAATGAATAAATATGTGAATATTAAATTTGGTATTTTTTAATTGTCGTAATGATTTTTTGAAGGGTTGGGGGGGGATTAGTGGTCGAACGACCCGGAATGGCCAGAGCCCCAGGTGTTCACCCTAGTGAAGACGATCCATGGTAAATTATCAAAATAAAATCGAAATATCGTAAACTACATTAAATTTTGAACTTTTTCGGTAACGCAGGAATCTCCTGCCAAAGTTTGTGTTGACAAAGTTATTGGTGCGTTAAACCATAGAGCTTATAATATTATAAACTGAGCAATTGGTAAGAAAAGCTCCTTCTCATGTATTCGAGCTGGGAACTTCTCTTGGTTTTGCCTCTGCTTCAGTAAGTGTGAGCGATCGCGGGAGCAAATAGCACGTGGAGACGTTTTGTTTCACTTGCCCTTGCGCTCCTCGTCTATCGCACGAAAAAATAGAACCGCAAATAGTTGTAAGTATTTTTTGCAAGTGCGTTTGAGACATATTTTGAAATTTTTCTTTTTCTGTGTCGGTGGCAACCGACATCGACAAATGCACTACTGAATACACTTTCGGAATTTGTTTGCATCTTTGCATAACTGTATAGTAGTTGAGTTGCCAAAATTGTTGGCTAGTGTTATAGAATTAAAAGATGCAAGATTATTAATGACCAGCAATTAAAACTGAAAGTTGGCTATGTGTGTTCATGAACGCAGCATCTTTACATGTGTGTGTGGCAATTGTATACCGTATCAACTAGTATGTTTGTTAAACCACTTGTTGTTGAAAGTACAGTTACAGAGACGAGAACAATCATGACGTCATGATGTCACAAAAGAAAAAAAAATTAAAAAGTTTCAGCTGGACGAACCACATAACATAACCATTCTCGTCCTACTGTTCGCTTAATTTTTTATTCCACACGGCAAAAACAATAATTATTTCACGTACGAATGTTCCTGCCATATTGTTCACTTTCCTTTTGATTAAGTTTTATCAAATTTAATTTTTATTTAATTCACTTTATTAAATTTCGCACGACTCTATTTTGCTCTCGTTGCACAGTACAAAACAAGTAAGAAGGCTCTAGTCGGGATAGCCCGACCAGAAGATACCCTGAACCCAGTTGCAGTCCTTGCGTCCTAAAAGTATGCTTCAAATTATGATCACTTTAAACAAAACTCATAACTGACTTAACTTTACGATATCTCTGGTGTTTCTTAACCGCTTTCGACGAAATTTTGAGAAAAGTTCTATCGTTACCCATTACACCAACCCCCATTTTTACATTTTCCTAATTCGATATTTTTTTGTTATCGATTCCATGTGTATATTGAAAACCAGAGTAGTTATCGATAATTTGAAGCAAACTTGTTCTGCTTATGGTATAGGAGAACTTATATTCAAAATCTGAAGTCTCTAGCTCTTGTAGTCTCTGAGATCTACGCGTTCATACAGACGGACAGACGGACAGACAGACAGACAGACGGACAGACGGACGGACAGACGGACATGGCCATATCGACTCGGCTATTGATACTGATCAAGAATATATATACTTTATGGGGTCGGAGATGCTTCCTTCTGCCTGTTACATACTTTTGCACAAAACCATTATACCCTGATTTACCCATTTTATGGGTTCAGGGTATAAAAATTTGTATCACTATAGTCCCTTTGTGCCGCTGTCAGTCCTCACGTTTAAAACCAATTTTACTCTTGGTATTTTGGCGCGTGCTGTACTCTAAGGGTCGGAGTGCGCGAATTTCGTACAAAAGGACGACAGTTTATAAAAAAAAGAATCACTTCAATAAAAAACACAACTGTCAGGTTTGTGTGGTGAGAATAAACTGATTATTCTTTATTCATTTGCTTTAAAAGAAACTTAAACATAAATTACAATAATTGCTGATTACATATGTCTGGCTTATGTTCTATTCAAAAATAAATAAATAAATAAATAAATAAATAAATAAATGACGTGCTTTTGTGCACGTTGCATTTCCTGTTATTGACAAAATGTTTTACTTCTTAGAATTAATTGAGTTCAACAACTCTTGAACATTATTATTTTTATTTTTTTTTTTTTTAAATTAACTATAATACATTATTAATAATAATAATATTCTAATTAATTATATGGAACGTACATTTTGAACATTATTACTTATTTTATTGTTATTGAGTTCAACAACTCTTGAACATTATTACTTTTTTTATTGTTATATGATTCTTGTGTCATATTTCTAAGTGTGGGATTATACATATCTTCTCCCACCTTTAGATAAGAATTCTCCTGAATTCTACTGTTATTTAAATGGATTTTTATTTTTTTGTGCTTCGATATAATAAATGTAATTAATATGATTATTAGTATCATTAACAAAAATATGTAACGTCTTTATGAGTTAAATTTTTTAATTAAATTTTTTATATTCTTCCAATTAATATTGTTATTTTCTATTATTATTTCGAACGTTATTTGCTTCGTTAAATTTTGTGTTTGTTTATGTTTTTCGTATAATATTATTTCATTTTCTCTTTCGTAAAAATTAGTAAAATAGTTATTTTCTATTTCGATTGTGCAATTTCTAAATTGTATTAACATATTATTTTCGATTTTATTTTTCTTTACTGTTAAAATTTTGATTAAGTGTTTTATTATTTGCATTTTTAATCACTACAGTTTCTTCGTCTGATTCTATTATTTCCATTTCTTCTTTCTTAATTAATTTACAATTTTTCTTAATTATACAATGTGTACTTTTTTTCATTTCTTTAAATTTTTTGTTTTTTCGTATGTATAAGTAATATTTTTGTGTGTAAATATTAACTCTGATTTCTGATCTATTTCGAATTTTTTATTATTGGGTATTGGTATAATTTGTAGTATTCTAGTTGTTAAAAAGTTCTTGGGTATTTCCATTGCAAAAATAAGAAAATTATTCTTAAACATTGCTGTAGCTAATTTTATATGATTAAGTTTGTTAAAATTAATATTATCTTTTGTAATTTCGTTATTTGTTAATATGCTGGGATGTAAGATGTTATACCTAGCTGCAACAACATTATCTTGTAAGTGCTCTATTTTATGTTTTATCATTTGAATTTATATTTGTTGGTCATAATATAAATTTTCTTGGTATCTGCTATCTTCGTATTTGCCAATTGCATTTAACTGATTTTCGATCGCTATTCTATCTGATTTCATTATTTGTTCCATATATCTAATTGTTTCATTAAAAAATATTTATAATATAATATCAGAAACGCTTCGCGAAATATAGGCAAGCGTTGAGAAAGTCGCCTGACATTCGGGGGTGTGTTGCCGAAACGCTGATCTAGCTCTTCGGCTCTTATGTAATATTATGTTATGTTAAGAATATTATCGAGGAAATTATCTATTAACAATTCATTTGTGTTTCAATATGCTTATAACTTTATCTTAGAACAATCCATTCGTGTTACCTTCACATATATACACATATATATATATATATAATAACCTTATGTGAGGGAGCCTGCCATGGGCCTACCTCAAAGTGTTATGGAGGGTGGCGTCCAAATTTTTTCTGCTGATCTTTGTATGATGTCAATTGCTATCCTCCAACGAAAATTGGTGACTTTAGCTCAAAGTTAGCAAAATATGGTGGAAGGGGCCTGGGAGCGGTTTGGGTTGGGGTGGCATTAAAATTTTTTTGGTTTTCCATCGCCACTCTTTGCACCAAATATTTTGGCTCTAGCTCAAAAACTGTAGAAAATATAGGCATTTGTGGTTTAAAACTGCGGAGGGGCTGGGGGCGGATTGGGTGGGCGTGGCTTCAAAATTTTTGTTGCAGTTTTTTTGGGTTTGTTAGTAACTGTCCTCTCCTAAAGTTTGATAGTTCTAGCTATAAGGGCGTTGGAAATATGTGGTTTTCTCGATTTTGAGTCATCGAATTTATCGATTTGCCAGTTCCCAGCTATCGTAGAGCCCCAATCTTGACACTTTAAGGGTGTGGATAAAAGTAGTGTATATACAGACGGACAGACACAATGACGGACATTGCACAAACCCAATGTACTCTTTACCTTCGGTATCGAGTATAAAAAGTAAAACGTTAACGCTAAGCTATGGTAAGTTCAGCAAGACAATAGGTGGTCGAAAATTTGTTGCGTGGATTGGGAAAAACAAGATCAGACTAGGTTTATTTGCACTGATATCATATTTTGATTAGCATAAGTAGGCGCTTTGAAAACAAATGTGAAATTGCTAAAAATAGTTTGATAAAATTTTATCGTTGGATTGTTATGTATGAGTCGATCGGCAAGCTTGTTTGTGCATCAAATAAGCTAGTTCTTAGAAGTTTAATCTTGTGTTGCTATTTGCAGGCAAACACATACCGTTCATAAATATCTGTGTGGTGAGACTTTCTTCTAGCTTCTTGTAAGAAATAGTTTATCTTATAGGGTTTCCTCACTGGCACTTTACATCAGCATTTACAGCAATTATCGATAGCTAGACGGAGACCTGTCCTCATACACTGCATCACCGTCTGCATCTTGTTGACAATTTACAATTATACATTGAGCTAACAAGTGCGTAATATATCAGTCTGGTGTGAAAGCTTGAGCCGTACGCACGTACCACCACTTTATCGCGACACAAAGCAAATACCAAATTAAAACAAATAGTAAATCAAATAAAACAAAATTAAGAGACGAAGAGGCGTCGGCGGTGCCGTTATGTCACCGCGTATGAAGAAAAAACTGTTGAAAACTGACACCGGTCAGCGCGTAGTCGTCGACCAAAATTATTTTTCGCCCTTGCAAACTGTGGACGACGCAGACATTGCTGATAAGAACGAAGATGAGTACGAGCAGATCGTTAAAAAGAGAGAGTTTGTCCCGCCTATTACGGTACTTCAATGCACAGTGGAACAGCTGCATAATATTTGCAAAGAAATTAAATGTTCCAATTACTCTATCAAAATAATTTCAATAGGAGTAAAATAACACTGCGTGGAAAAAGTCGACTTCGTAAAAGCCTGCGAGTTTATAAAGGAGAACAACATTGAGTTCTTCTCCTACGCTGACAAAAATGAAAAACCATACAAAGCCCTGCTGCTGGCGCTAAATGTTGTGGAACCCTCAGTACTAAAAGACGATCTCAACAAAATGGGACTCAAATGTTTGGACGTCAAGAGAGTGCAGAGAAAGAGACTCAATAACTCGGTATTCATTATTTATGTGGCCTACTTCGCCAACAAAACTACCTCACCAAACGAGCTTAGAAAGAATCATGCCGTTATAAACTATGTTAGAGTTAAATCGGAGTATCAGAAGAGACACAGCAACCAACTTACTCAGTGTTACAACTGCCAAATGTTTGGACATGGTTCAAGCCGATGCGTAAACTCGTACTTTTCAATATGCTCTGGAAGCCACAAAACCATGGACTGCAAAGAGATATCAACTGTAAAGTGTGCAAACTGTAGTGGGCCGCACAAATCAAATTCGCATGAATGCCCTAGTAGACTAAGTTATATTAAGTTAAGGTCTCAGAAACAGCTAAATCAAGGCAAACAAATACTGCCATAAATCCCCCTCGCTTAAACGATTATAATATGTTCCCAAATTTACTTAGACAACCGAATGTGTAAGCAAACGCAGGTTGGTCCAATTCTCAACGTCCTAATCCTCGTAAAAACAATGATGAACTCTTCAGTATTGAAGAAATCAAGACACTTACGTTTGATTTAATCAATAATTTGAGAAACTGCAAATCCAAGGCAGTCCAGTTTGAAGTTATTACTTCATTAGCGTGCAAGTTCCTTGTATAATGTTAAACCAACTATCAATAATTACTTGGAATGCCAGAGGCATCAGAAACAAAAAGGACGAACTATTTAATTTTCTTAAAATACAAAATATTGATATCTGCCTACTCACTGAAACTTGGCTCAATGACAGTATCTATACTAATATAATAAAGCTGAAGAGTTTGTTTGTTTGTTTGTTTGAACGCGCTAATCTCCGAAACTACTGGTGCGATTTGAATAATTCTTTTTTTGTTGGATAGTCCATTTATCGAGGAAGGCTATAGGCTAAATAACATTACGCTATGACCAATAGGAGCAAAGACAGAGCGGTAAATGTGTAAAAAACGGGGAAAATTATTCATTTTTGAAGGCTTTCTTTGCGTGCGCTGCGAAAACGGTTCAAGATACACAAAAAATATGTATGAAAGAATTATTCCTCTATACATGACTAAAAAAAAGTCCGCGACGGCATATGTCTATCTTTTAAGGTTTAGTCACAATGACCGTTTTTATGGTACCAAATTTGGTCGAAATAATTTGTTTAAGTTGTATCAACATAATAATATTAATCTTTATTCAAATATAAATATAAATATGTTGTTGGTTAAGAGTACTTCATTGTGAATAAAATTGTCTTTGACATAGCTTAATTTCAACAAAAAACTTTAAAGATTACAATGATAAATAACTCCGAAACAAAACCAACTCGCTCTCTGCGCTCACTGCGCTGGCCGGCGCGGCGGGAGAGAGGCGGTGCTTGCGGGCAAGCCGGGAGGGGGGTGCAGCTCTACGAGATACCATGCCGCGCGGCTCACTCGCGCGGTCGGCTCCCTACTGAACGGTTGAATACAGCGCTAATTTGTTTATGCGATATAATTATCATCGTAATATTACTTTTTAAACACAGTTTCATTTTGAGGTTGTTTTCTATATAGTAGGTACTTTATTTGTTTTAGGATAGTATTTAGTGACACAATAATAACACTTTTTTGTGATAAATAACTCCGAAACAAAACCAACTCGCTCTCTGCGCTCACTGCGCTGGCCGGCGCGGCGGGAGAGAGGCGGTGCTTGCGGGCAAGCCGGGAGGGGGGTGCAGCTCTACGAGATACCATGCCGCGCGGCTCACTCGCGCGGTCGGCTCCCTACTGAACGGTTGAATACAGCGTGGGGATCGATTTACGCCAAGACTGTTTTTCGCTCGGCCAGTTATACGTCGCCTTATCAAGATCAGGTTGTGGCGAAAATCAATATATTCTTCTGCCACAAGACAATAAAACAAAAAATGTAGTATATGCAGAAGTTCTATAATAATTTAGTTTACTTAAAAAATTGTACAGATATAAATAGTTTGGAACTCGAAAAAAAAACATAGGTTTTATCCTAAAAATTCTGCGGAAACTCGACCATTCCGAAAATCCCGCAAGAACGGGAACTATGTGGGAAAAACCAAAAATCTGCCGGAAGTCACTATTCCACGCGGACGAAGTCGCGGGCAAAAGCTAGTCTCAATATAAAACAATATCTACGTTGTCTATGAAGAAGAACAGAAGTAGTAATAGAAGGGGAGGGGTAGCAATTCTTATTAAGAAATCTATTCGCCATAGCCTGCTACCCCTCCCGACCACCAAAATGATAGAATCTATTGGCATTAACGTTTTTAGCTCTACTGGGTACCCAACTACAGTATACTGCTGCTACTTCCCCGGTGGTCGAACGGGTCCAGAAAGTAAACAGAAGTTTGCCAACGACATACGGCTACTAACCCATGGCACTGGAAATTATTTAGTAGGAGGAGACTTAAATAGCCGACATAGTCTTTGGGGCTGTTACCGTGCAAATGCATGGGGACAAATCTTGCACGACCACATCTCGTCAAATGGTATTGATATTCTCTACTCAGAAATGGAACCTCAAACCTGGATCTGTTTTTAACCAAATGTCCTGAGTGTTATTCTAACACTGCAGCAATAAATGACTTGGGATCAGATCATCTTCCAGTACGTACATTACTTCTGTTTGCTCCAAACTTGGTAATTCCATATCGTTATGATTACAAATCTGCAAACTGGGACGAGTTCAGTAGGCTTATATACTTATCTTAACCTTGTTATGACCAAACGCCTATAAATAGCCAACATGATATAGATAACTTAATTCATAACTTCAACGAAGCTCTTAGCACTGCTAAACAGGGCAGTATCCCAAAAAACGTGTTCAAAACTTCTCCAAACTCCTTCCTCAAAGTATTATACCGCTTATTAAATGCTGAAATCGACATCGTCGAAACTGGCTAAGATACAGAAATAGGGCCGACCTTGTCCTGGTTAGATGGATTAATCAAACTATAAACAGCAAGATGGCCACTTTTAGGAATGAAAAGTGGAATAATCTACTAGCTTCCCTGGAAAAAATTCTTCTCCCTTTTGGAACTTAACAAAAGTGATAAAGAAGAGACTCGTTAGTATACCGACCTTAAGACACAATGCAAGACATTTCACCACACTCGAACATAAAGCGGACATATTAGCGGAAACGTTTGAAATGAATCACTCTTACTCAGCCAACTTCAGTGACCAAGCGAATGAAGCCGAAGTCGCTAATTTTGTGTACGAGCTGAATTCTTCAATCCCAATTCCAGAAGAACATTACTTCACTAGATATTCAAAAATCTCTTCAATTATAAAAAGTCTTAAGCCAAAGAAATCTCCAGGTGTAGATGGCATTGATAATAGATGCCTCAGAGCACTCCCTCGCAGAGGAATAAAGTACATAACTAAAGTAATAAATGAATGCCTTCGCCTTGGCTACTTTCCGACTGCATGGAAGCTTTTAAGAGTAATTCCCATTAAGAAACCAAATAAGCCTGCCGAAAGCCCATCGTCTTATCGCCCTATAAGTTTGTTGTCGTCGTTAAGCAAAATCCTTGAAACAGTGATTAAAGCAAGATTATTGGTGTTTATCGACGACAAAGGGGTCTTTCCTTCAGAATAATTCGGGTTTCGCAGTGAACATAATACACTACACCCGTTAACTAAAATCAAAAAAATAGTTTAAACTAGTTTTGCCAGTTCTAAGTCAACTGGTATGATTTTACTGGATATAAAAGCTGCATTTGACTCGGTTTGGCACGATGGCCTCATCTTCAAAATGAAACAGTTTGAATTTCCTACAGAACTGATCAAAATTATACAAAAATTTTTTAAAGATCGCTCCTTTACAGTATGCGTAGGTGAGGCACATTCTCGAGTCTATCCCCTATCCTCTACATCATTTTTACAGCTGATTTTCCTCTGCTGCGTGGTTGCACAGCCACCATTTTCGCGGATGACACCGCAATACTCTGTTCTGGCACCATTGTAGCGGACATTTCCGTCTCGCTTCGAGAGAACTTTAACACTCTCATTTCATACTTGAAAAAATGGAAAATTTTAGTAAATACAGAAAAAACAAGCAAATTTCCTCACGAGGAAACGGAAAAGCATCTTTCTTCCTCCCAGTCACATCACGTTAAACACCGTTGACGTAAACTGGGGAAAAAATTTACGATACCTGGGACTGAAACTCGAAACTTACCTTTAGAGACCATGTTGAATACATCAATAAAAAAACAAGTAGAAACGTTGCAGTCGGACGCAACCGACTGCGGTATACTCGATACCAGTTATAAAACCGATAAAAAGAGACCTGATTGCAATGGGGTTTCAGATACGGCAGGGGTGTACGCTGCCTCAAAGATTGTCTGGTGCAGATGGGGATGCCAAAAAGCTGTCTTCCTTCGAATTTTGGTGACTCTAGCTCAAATTTTGTTAAAGGTGTGGAAATGGGGGCTGAGGCGCTATGGGGGCCTAACACCAAAATTTTTGCTGCAGATCTTTGTTTGATGTCAATTGCTATCCTCATACCAAATTTCGTGACTCTAGCTTAAAAATAGTAGAATATGGAGGAAGGGTGGCTGGGGGCTGGTATGGGGGGGGGGGCATGGCGTCAAAACTATTTGGGTCTCTTCATCATCAATATTGGCACCAAACTTGGTGGTTTTAGCTCAAAAGCTGTGGAAAATATGGGAATTTTTGATTTCAAAATGCAGAGGGCTGGGGAACGGGAGAGCGTGGCTCCAAAACTATGATGCTGTTTTTTGGGGGTCATAAACAGTTATCTTACTACTAAATTTGATGACTCAAGCTCAAACATTATGGAAGACACACGCATTACAGTTTTAAGAGAAGCGTTAAGGCGGTTGGTGGCGGCTAAGGCAGAATAGATGGACGTGGCATCCAAAGTTTTTATTAATTTGGTTGGGAGTTGTCAACCTATCTTGGCACCGAATTTGGTGGCTCTAGCTCAAAAACTGCAGAAAATATAGGCATTTTTGGCTTTAATCTGCGGGGGGCTGGGGGTGGAATAGGTGGGCGTGGCTCCAAAATGTTTGATGCCGTTTTTTGGGGCCATAGATAAAGAGATTTGCAAAGTTTCAAGTCTCTAGCTTAAAGGGTGTGGAAGAAAGTTGCGTTCATACAGACGGACAGACACCATGACGGACATTGCACAAACCCAATATACTCTTTACCTTCGGTATCGAGTATAACAAACATATTAATTCGAACGCTATACCCGTTCATAAATAGGAAATCATGTCTTAGTATATCAAACAAAATGTTACTATTTAGATCAATATTCCAAGCAGTATTATATTATGGGGCCCCAGTATGGACTGACGTAGCAAAATGTCATGTTTATAAAGTTCAAGTGTTGCAAAATAAAATACTTAAAAATATATTTAATGTACCTAGGCATTTTTCAACATCCGAGCTGCATCATTTAGCAACAATAGATTATGTTGCAGACAGAATGGCCAACCTGTATATAAGCTTTTATAATAAATTTATGTCTTCAACAAATCCACACATAAATAATATATTTAATGTACCTTAAATAGGCTTAAGCTAAAAATTTATGGATTTTTGAAAAAAAATTTTCCCTAAACCGAAATCCAAAAAAATTAATATAACGTTCTGAAGACCATTTAAAACTAAGTAGAAAAGGACAAATAGGCCGAACTCTTTAATTCGTATGTTATTACTTATAAAAACACCATATGCCAAAATAAAGAAGTAAAATAAATAAAATAAAGTGCGTAATAAGGATCCGCTTAGATTATCAATTTTGGAGAATGACGTTAAGTTGTAGGAGCAGTTAATGGAAAATTTAAATGGGTCGTTTAGCTCCTCGCTAAATAATACAGAGAGCGTTCGTAGCGTGTGGAAATATGCACTAACGGCAAATCATACTGAAAAATTTTGCATTTAATTTAATGAAATTACATTACATAATATGGATTCTGTCAGGAAGTAAAGGTTTTGTTGAGTATAATAATTAAATTCATTTGATTTATTCCGTTCGCCATTTCCAATTTCAGTTAACAACTGACTAGTGGTGTCACTTTGCCGTCGATAGTAGGAATTATCGTGCATAACAGAAATATTTTTAGAGTATCGAGTACTGTTACACGCGATGTAAACGCGTCTTGGCTAGACGGTACCATCTGCCATAACTAGCACCCATACAATTTGTATGGGATATGCTTTGCATCATCGCTCATAATACGAAAAGGCATGATGTAGTCCTAATGAGGGCAGGGCATTACATGAATTATTTTGATATGACTTGATTATAAATATAAAACGTATTGTAATGTAATCATCATATCAAAGATATAGTACACTATATAAACAATATACTGCATATTAAAATTTTAAAATTATTATTGTTGTGTTAACATTTTTAGGTGCGGGTAGCAAAGTATCTCAGCAATACATGGAAATAAATTTCGAGTGGCCGACTGGGAGTGCCCGACTGGAAGTGGCCGACTTGGATCGACCGACAAACAAATTTCGAGTGGCCGACTGAACGTGCCCATATACATATTCATCTGCCTGAAAATGAGAATGATGGTATTGGTGTAGCGGGAGCGAATAACTGTAAAAGACGAGTTCTTGCTACTCGTAAACTAACGAACATAACACGAAGTGCCTGCTGCTTTGCATTCGCTTTGTTTTGTTTGCGCTCAGATGCAGAAAAGCAGCCGAATGAGACAGTTGAGGCACGCAGCTCTGTTGTGTATTTGATGCCCATAAACAGCAACACATGATATTACGACAACATTATATGTAAGTACGTACAAGCTTATCTTTTTGCAGGTGCAGGGTTTCTAAGCTGGCAATAATTTAATGTACTTAAGGTAGAAAATAATATATTGGCAATTATATATTTAATTATTATATTAAATTAATTATACATAGCTAATAACTATAATAAACTTATATAATGGTGACTGAAAATCAATGTCAATTGCGAACCCTTGCAAGTTTTATTTTGACGTAGAATACGTCTTACCTTTCGGTAATGAGTGTGCTTTCCAGTGATTAAAGCAAGATTATTGGTGTTTATCGACGACAAAGGGGTCTTTCCTTCAGAATAATTCGGGTTTCGCAGTGAACATAATACACTACACCCGTTAACTAAAATCAAAAAAATAGTTTAAACTAGTTTTGCCAGTTCTAAGTCAACTGGTATGATTTTACTGGATATAAAAGCTGCATTTGACTCGGTTTGGCACGATGGCCTCATCTTCAAAATGAAACAGTTTGAATTCCCTACAGAACTGATCAAAATTATACAAAAATTTTTTAAAGATCGCTCCTTTACAGTATGCGTAGGTGAGGCACATTCTCGAGTCTATCCCCTATCCTCTACATCATTTTTACAGCTGATTTTCCTCTGCTGCGTGGTTGCACAGCCACCATTTTCGCGGATGACACCGCAATACTCTGTTCTGGCACCATTGTAGCGGACATTTCCGTCTCGCTTCGAGAGAACTTTAACACTCTCATTTCATACTTGAAAAAATGGAAAATTTTAGTAAATACAGAAAAAACAAGCAAATTTCCTCACGAGGAAACGGAAAAGCATCTTTCTTCCTCCCAGTCACATCACGTTAAACACCGTTGACGTAAACTGGGGAAAAAATTTACGATACCTGGGACTGAAACTCGAAACTTACCTTTAGAGACCATGTTGAATACATCAATAAAAAAACAAGTAGAAACGTTGCAGTCGGACGCAACCGACTGCGGTATACTCGATACCAGTTATAAAACCGATAAAAAGAGACCTGATTGCAATGGGGTTTCAGATACGGCAGGGGTGTACGCTGCCTCAAAGATTGTCTGGTGCAGATGGGGATGCCAAAAAGCTGTCTTCCTTCGAATTTTGGTGACTCTAGCTCAAATTTTGTTAAAGGTGTGGAAATGGGGGCTGGGGCGCTATGGGGGCCTAACACCAAAATTTTTGCTGCAGATCTTTGTTTGATGTCAATTGCTATCCTCATACCAAATTTCGTGACTCTAGCTTAAAAATAGTAGAATATGGAGGAAGGGTGGCTGGGGGCTGATATGGGGGGGGGGGGGGGGGCATGGCGTCAAAACTATTTGGGTCTCTTCATCATCAATATTGGCACCAAACTTGGTGGTTTTAGCTCAAAAGCTGTGGAAAATATGAGAATTTTTGATTTCAAAATGCAGAGGGCTGGGGAACGGGAGAGCGTGGCTCCAAAACTATGATGCTGTTTTTTGGGGGTCATAAACAGTTATCTTACTACTAAATTTGATGACTCAAGCTCAAACATTATGGAAGACACACGCATTACAGTTTTAAGAGAAGCGTTAAGGCGGTTGGTGGCGGCTAAGGCATAATAGATGGACGTGGCATCCAAAGTTTTTATTAATTTGGTTGGGAATTGTCAACCTATCTTGGCACCGAATTTGGTGGCTCTAGCTCAAAAACTGCAGAAGATATAGGCATTTTTGGCTTTAATCTGCGGGGGGCTGGGGGTGGAATAGGTGGGCGTGGCTCCAAAATGTTTGATGCCGTTTTTTGGGGCCATAGATAAAGATATTTGCAAAGTTTCAAGTCTCTAGCTTAAAGGGTGTGGAAGAAAGTTGCGTTCATACAGACGGACAGACACCATGACGGACATTGCACAAACCCAATATACTCTTTACCTTCGGTATCGAGTATAACAAACATATTAATTCGAACGCTATACCCGTTCATAAATAGGAAATCATGTCTTAGTATATCAAACAAAATGTTACTATTTAGATCAATATTCCAAGCAGTATTATATTATGGGGCCCCAGTATGGGCTGACGTAGCAAAATGTCATGTTTATAAAGTTCAAGTGTTGCAAAATAAAATACTTAAAAATATATATAATGTACCTAGGCATTTTTCAACATCCGAGCTGCATCATTTAGCAAAAATAGATTATGTTGCAGACAGAATGGCCAACCTGTATATAAGCTTTTATAATAAATTTATGTCTTCAACAAATCCACACATAAATAATATATTTAATGTACCTTAAATAGGCTTAAGCTAAAAATTTATGGATTTTTGAAAAAAAATTTTCCCTAAACCGAAATCCAAAAAAATTAATATAACGTTCTGAAGACCATTTAAAACTAAGTAGAAAAGGACAAATAGGCCGAACTCTTTGCAAGTTTTATTTTGACGTAGAATACGTCTTACCTTTCGGTAATGAGTGTGCTTTCCAAAAAAGTTGTTGTTGCAATATGGTTGCTTCACAAAATCGCTCAATGCTCATGAACTAATGGATAGATTTTCTTCACTTAAATTTAATTATAAAGCCAAGCCTTTTACCTTTCTTTTAAACTATATGTATATAAGCTATATATATATATATATATATATATATATATATATACGTAGATGCCGGTTATAACGATACCGGCTTTAACGATTTGCCGCTTTTAACGATACACACTAGAATGTTTGGTTGGTTTTGATACAAACTTGTATGAAAGCACAATCGGCTATAACGATATCGTTTTTAACGATAAACCGCTTATGGCGATGAAATTTTGAAAACAAATACCGCTTATAACGATCACAAGTAATACCCTAATTCCATTAGGTTGCATTTGTCATTAACAGCAAGTCGCGGATGTAGGTGATTTCACTACAAATCCAACTCATCCACATCCTGTTTTAACAGGGGTTTTGTTTTTTTTTTCATGCACTTGATGACCAGCTGCTGTTTTACCCAAATTGGCACTGTTTAAACCAAGTATCGATAGGAAATTTCATACTATCGACTATGTAAAAGAGCTGTTCAGTGCTCTGTTATGTTAAATTCTAGCGACAAGAATTCATATAATAGAGCGTTCAAATGCAAAAATTCTGATATAGAGTTGGGAAGTCGTTTAGCAGCTACCACGCTCTCAGAGAGAAATATCGCAGGCTAGTTTTACTTAAGTCGTGAGCCTCGAGCATATCGCGTCAGTCTGCTTGCTGGTTTCGCAGAGACATGAGCCATACTGTATGTGTGCGCATAGCTTGTTTGTTTCTCTTCTTGTGTCCCTTTTCTTTGTATACCTGCTTGCGTATCGCTTTTGCCGCTAGCCCTAGAGCAGCAGCACACTAGTGCGTTTACACAAATTACATTTACATATACATATATATTTGTGTGTGCAAATGTGCGTTTGTTTTGTTTGCAGTTTTGGTGGACTTGGGCTTTGAAATGATTTTTGTTATTTCATTTCGACTAGGTTTCATAAGCATGTGTGTGTGTCCTTTTGTGAATACATATGCATGTATAATTGTATGCGTAGCATTGGCATTGTCATTCATTGACCTGCTGCGATCATCATGAATTTCGGCAAACACTAATGAGGCTGAGGACAATTTTAATTGGTTGCAAGTATTTATTTATTTTAATAAAATATAGTTAAATTCTATTTCATGATCTATATTATGTTATTTATTCGCCTTCTCACATTAAGCTCACTCCATGCCCTGGTAATACACTACGCAATATATTTAACAAGTAATTCAGAGCACTATTACTTATGTTGAACATCACAGCCTACTCTGCTAATCTATCACGTACGTCTATGCCAGGATTTTGAACATCTGTAACACTTGTCGCTTGAAATAAAGTATCAACATTTTCTGAAAAATTTTGAATATTTTTTTTTTTCTAATTTATTTATTTATTTATTGTCATAGTAAATTAAAGTGTAAAGATTGGAGTTCTACGATAACTAGGGGGCTGGCAAATCGATAAGCTCGATAATGCAAAATCGATAGATGCAGCTATTTCGCAAGCCCTTACAGCTAAAACTACTAAATTTAGGGGAAAATAGTTACTAACAATTCCCCAAAAAACTGCATCAAAAATTTTGGAGCCACGCCCACCCATACCACCCCCAGCCCCCCCGCAGTTTAACCCCAAGAATGCCCATATCTTCTACAGTTTTTAAGCTAGACCCACCAAATTTGGTGCCAAGATAGGTGTTGATGATCCCCAACCAAATTCATAAAAACTTTGGATGCCACGCCCATCTTTACTGCCCTATCCGCCCTCAACCACCCCAACGCTTCGCTAAAAACGGTAGTGCGTGTATCTTCCATAGTGTTTGAGATAGAGTCTCAAAATTTGGTAGGTAGATAACTGGAAACGACCCCCCAAAAACTGCATCAAAGTTTTGGGGCCCCACCTACCCATTCCGTCCCCAGCCCCCTCGCAGCTTAAAAACAGAAATGCTTATATCTATTACAGTTTTAAAGCTAGAACCACCAAATTTTGTGCCAAAATAGGTGATTTTAGATTTGGATGCCACGCCAATCCATACTGCCCAAGCTGCCCCAAACCGCCCCAATGCTTCACTAAAAACGGGAATGCGTGTATTTTCCAAAGAGTTAAAGCTAGAGTCACCAAATTTGGTAGGAAGATAGTTGTTAACGATCCCCAAAAAACTGCATCAAAAATTTGGAGCCACGCCCCCCCGTTCCCTAGCCCCTTGCTTTTGAGCTAGAGCCGCTAAATTTGGTGCCAAGATTGGAAGTGAAGAAAATCAAAAATTTTGGATGGCAACCGCACCCATACCGCCCCCAGCCCCCCTTCCACCATATTCTACTAACTTTGAGCTAGAGTCACCAAATTTGGTATGAGGATAGCAATTAACATCATAAATAGATCTGCAGCAAAACTTTGGACGCTACGCCCCCCATACCAGCCTCCAGCCCCCCTTCCACCATATTCTACTAACTTTGAGCTAGAGTCACCAAATTCGGTATGAGGATAGCAATTAACATCACAATCAGATCTGCAGCAAAACTTTGGACGCCACGCCCCCCCATACCAGCCCCTAGCACCTAGCCCCCCTTCTACCATATTCTACTAACTTTGAGCTAGAGTCACCAAATTCTGTTTGAGGATAGCAATTGACATCATAAATAGATCTACAGCAAAAGATTGGATGCCACGCCCCCCCCCCCCCTTACCAACCCCAGCCCCCCTTCCCACAAATTTTACTATTTTTGAGCTAGAGTCACCAAATTTGGGAGGAAGATAGATTTTTGGCATCCCCATCTGCACCAGACAATCTTTGAGGCAGCCTACACCCCTGCCGTATCCACACACCATTTCAATCAGCTCTCTTTTAATCTGTTTTACTACTGGTATCGAGTATACCGCAGTCGGGTGCGTCCGACTGCAACGTTTCTACTTGTCATACATAAATTCTTCCGTGCTAGGGGTGTAAATGAACAAGCTCAGCTTAAGCGTTAGCTCCAAAAAATTATATCACATTAAAATATGTTTACCCCAATTTTAAAAATTTAGAAATTTGCGTGCAAGTTTTCGAAATCATGTTTTATTGATTTTGTTGCACATTTAATTATGGTTTTGCACCAAAACAATTAATATGCCTGTGCAAAAATATCATATAAACTATCGGGAACTAAACTATCAATAATTCGTCTTTACGCTGGCAGCCCTGATTTTCGCAACTTGTGCCTAGTAAAAGGGTTATTGCATTAAGGGCCGGTTTCTCAATGTCCGGTTAGCGTAACTATCCCAAGTTTAGTCAAAATTGAGTTTCTCAATGTGGATTTAGTGCTTAGCGTGCGATAAACTTAACTGATGCCTGAGTGCCGGCTAACGTTTATGCTTTGTTAAAGAGCCGATATAAATATCGCTAAAACCATCGTTAGGCAATTACCTGATTTAAGCTGACACTTGCATTGTATATGTTTTATTATTATACAAAATATTTTGATTTGACTTCACAAGAACATTAACTGCATGCTTCTCAGCAACCTAAACTTTTTCTTACGTTTTCGCGTATATTTTTTAGCAGGGCTCAATATAGTTAATGTTTTAATCATTTGTTTCGAATTTGGCAGTCACAAAACAAAACAAATACCACACCAAACAGCTGATTTCCTCGTAATGGGTTTGCAGCACCATTAAAGCGATAGTATCTGAACGAATAAGGTTAATTTTGCATTGAGAAACCAAACTGATTTAACATGAGCATTAAAGTTATGCCGAGATTAACTAATTTTCACTTTAACTGGACATAGAGAAACCGGCCCTAAATAAAAAATACAACAATTCAATTTTAGATGCAGAAATTGTGATTTAATAAATTATATCATATTTATATTTCAAGTCAATGTTTGTATTATTTATATCCGAGATGATAACCAGTGTTGCAGTAAAAAGCAAAAAATTAGCCGAATGACAACAAACACAGTTAAAATAAAACATCTATGTGATTGTTGTTATTAGGCTACCGCTTCATAATTTTTTTTGAACAAGGACAGACGTTTGATCTTATACCCCGATTCCACTACAAGCCGAATGCAAGTATGTAATTGGAACTCGGGAATGTTGCTTCCGTTTGTATAAGATTCCCCTATGCACAATGAGAATATTGGTCGAAAACCGACCAACTGGAAAATGCAACTGATGTTAGAATTTAACATTACAGAGCACTAAACAACACTTTTACATAGTCGATAGTATGAAGTTTCCTATCGATACTTGGTTTAAACGTGCCAATTTGGGTAAAACAGCAGCTGGTCATCAAGTGCATGAAAAACAAAACAAAACCCGTGTTAAAACAGGATTTCGGATGAGTTGGATTTGTAGTGAAATCACCTAGATACGCGACTTGCTGCTAATGACAAATGCAACCTAATGGAATTAGGGTATAACACAGGCTGTCTTCTTCTTGTGCTGCTCGCTATGTCAGGCTGTGTGCATTCATAATAAAACCACATTAACAGTGAATCCTATACAATATATTTGCTTGCTGACGCCTTTTTTTGCAGCATAGAGAATATCAACAGTGCTAACTTCAGTGAACATGTTCAATAGTTCTTTATTTTATTTTTGATGTGTTTTAAATGTGTCAACTCGCTCACATTGCTCACATGTTACATTACTTATAGATTAAAGTACTTGTGCATTATTTGCCATTGGCTTACTAGGTGTCAAATTCGGAGAAATGCATCCAAGTTTTGCTATGTAGTGAGCCAAAGAGAACAGAACATTGCTTACTAGTTCGTTTGGGGCAACAACCCTTATTGCTCACTCACTCATTAACTAAACAACACTTCTTCAGCACAAAGAACATGAAAAAACCATTACAAGCCTCAACAAAATAAATTTAAAATAAGTTTTGTGTGTAATGGCAATTTAGGAGTTTCAACGAAGGTTTGACAGTGACTCCGTTTAAGGTAACAAGAAGTGAGCTACGAAAATCAGATCGACGAGTAGTCACACCATCGAACTTGCTCTATATGGCCATGAAAATCATGCGAGTACGTGTTAAAGATACAATAACTTTTGAATTCAAATACAACTGCTTAAACTTTTCAGTGTCATGGAATGAAGTACAAATTGAGCACTATTTATATGGATGCATCGAGAAAAACTAAGCATTCTTGCGTTCGATTCCAAATTAAATATATGTAGTAATGGACGCAAAATAAACGCGACTTATTTGCAGTGAAACGCAAACTTTTTGATGTGTTAATATTTTTAGACAAGGGAAGCAAAGTATCTCAGTTGAATAGATGGAAACAAATTTCGAGTGGCCGACTTGGATCGACTGACAAACAAATTTCGAGTGGCCGACTGAACGTGCCCATATACATATTCATCTGCCTGAAAATGAGAATGATGGTATTGGTGTAGCGGGAGCGAATAACTGTAAAAGACGAGTTCTTGCTACTCGTAAGCTAAGTAACATAACACGATGTGTCTGTTGCTTTGCATTCGCTTTGTTTTGCTTGCGCTCTAGAGTTGGGTCAGCAGTTCTCACCTATGTGAACATGTTTTTTTTCTAGTGAGTCAACTCGCTCACATTGCTCACTTGCTCACATTGCTCACTTGCTCATTGCTCACTTGCTCAGTCAGGCTGCTCAGTTGCTCATTTGTTCAGTTAAGTTGCTCACTTGTTCAGTCAAGTTACTCAGAACTGTTGTTAATTTGCTTTAAAACGGCCATTATTCTCTTTCATTTAAGTAATGTCAAAACTAACGTTGATAACTAGATAAAATGTTAGCAATATGCAAATGTTTTTACTTATATAATAAAAAAAACAAGTAGAAACGTTGCAGTCGGACGCAACCGACTGCGGTATACTCGATACCAGTTATAAAACCGATAAAAAGAGACCTGATTGCAATGGGGTTTCAGATACGGCAGTGGTGTACGCTGCCTCAAAGATTGTCTGGTGCAGATGGGGATGCCAAAAAGCTATCTTCCTTCCAAATTTGGTGACTCTAGCTCAAATTTTGTTAAAGGTGTGGAAATGTGGGCTGGGGCGCTATGGGGGCCTGAAACCAAAATTTTTGCTGCAGATCTCTGTTTGATGTCAATTGCTATCCTCATACCAAATTTCGTTACTCTAGCTTAAAAATAGTAGAATATGGTGGAAGGGTGGCTGGGGGCTGGTATGGGGGGGGGGGGGGGCGTGGCGTCCAAACTATTTGGGTCTCTTCATCACCAATCTTGGCACCAAACTTGGTGGTTTTAGCTCAAAAGCTGTGAAAAATATAGGAATTTTTGATTTCAAAATGCAGAGGGCTGGGGAACGGGGGAGCGTGGCTCCAAAACTATGATGCAATTTTTTGGGGGTCATAAACAGTTATCTTTTCACCAAATTTGGCGACTCTAGCTTTAAGTCTTTTGAAGGTACAAGCATTAGCAATTTTAGCGAAGCGTTGGGGCGGCTAGGGCAGTATAGATGGACGTGTCATCCAAAGTTTTTATTAATTTGGTTTGGGATTGTCTACACCTATCTTGGCACCTAATTTGGTGGCTCTAGCTCAAAAACTGTAGAAGATATAGGCATTTTTGGCTTTAAACTGCGGGGGGCTGGAGGCGAAATGGGTGGGCGTGGCTCCACAATTTTTGATGAAGTTTTTTGGAAGTTAGCAGTTATTTTCGCCCCAAATTTGGAAGTTCTAGCTGTAAGGGCTTGCGAAATAGCTGGACTTTGTAACTAACACTTACAAAGTCTTCTCGGCTTGCACAATCTGTCTACTAGTTTTGCCGCCTAGCTCAGGGAAAAGTGCGTGGGTCTTGTTCTGCCTAGACAAACGGTGCTACAGATCAATAATGTAGACAGAAACGACAACAGAGGGTTTGCGAAACCAGACAAAATTTAACAGGAGCAATATGTATAATACCTTATCTATATTTGGAGAACTGAGATGGTATTGCTCCCCATCTTTACCCACCCAACCTGTAGGAGTCAATAGGGCCTCTGCCGCAGCCAACCGCAGAAAATCACACGTACGCTATAAGCATTGGAAGCTATTTATAGAACTCGAATGTTCGGCCGTCGCGACGCGTCGTCGGTGCTGGTGCGAAGCATGTTATATTTTTGTTTTAGTTGATGGCGAACACTTGAGAGGCAAACACCACGCAGCGCATTATACAAATTATCATTTTTTACAGTGGCGCTTAAAAATGTTCATGCTCACATGGGAGAATGAGTTTTTCTTTATAGAAAATGACTATGGCAGAGCACAATGCTTGCTATGCAATTTTATTGTATGCCGCAATGCTACATTTTATTTCAGACGGCATTATTCAATTTGCCACGAGGTTTATAAAATTTATTCAGGAGAGCAAAGAAATGTATATCTTTTGCAATTAAAAGCTGAATACTTTCTGCGTTTCATTGATGTTCATAACATTGATAGTAATATTATACACAATGATATTCATAATGATAATAATAATTATGATTATGATAATGATGTAAATGATGATAATGATAAAGATACATTAATCTCAAGAACCACGTAAACGTATAATAGTTAAAAAACACAATGAACGTTAACTTGCAGCGTACACTGTGCTGAGCACACTTCGCTTTTTCGTCGCAGCGCACGCAAGTTGTGCTTGTATGCGTGTGAAAATTGTGACGGTATGTGTGTGTGCCCATCACTGCTTTAAAGGAATGAAATTAATTCATTTTTATAAAGTATAACATAATTTAATAATAATAATGTATGGTATTCATAATTCAAAATTCAATATAGTTCGAAGTCATAATTCCAAAAGATTCAAAATATATAATTTACGTTAATTGTGAGTTCTTACAAATATTAATTTTACTTTACTTAAAGTTCACAATTTTGACACACCATCTACTTTTGGTTGGGCGCTTTATTTACTTCTATTGCATACCTTGATGCGACTACGTATCGATTATGCCGTACTTACAACCTCGTTATTTTTATCCAATCCATTGCTGTCAGCAGGCCTGTCGACGTAGATGAACTGTAGGTGATGATAATCAAAAGTTATGTAGGCAACAATTCAAAATAAAGCGCTCAACTCAAATTTTCTTAGTTATGTCTTCAACAAGAACAAATTCAATATTAAATATAAAAACGTGAACGATATATGTAGCTCGCTAGGCTAGGCTGTTTAATCCATCGATGGCTTCCAAAATAACCTTCCGTTAGGTTTGGGGTTGGCCTAATCCATTCGTAGGTCCAAAATTATTAAACGTGGGTATGGTGCATTCGCACAACTCGGCTCAAGCATTATCAAAGCGATGACGATTTTGTAGATAGCATCAAAAGAAATACGGGATGGCAGAATCTCGTAACGTGGTCAGAGTGTGCATTGATGTGGGTTGCAAATGGCGAGAGTGGTGGTTGTGCATTAATTGTGTGCAACGGCGGAGTGTAAGGTAGTCGGTATGCTTTTGATAGTTAAGCCTACATCAAGTGCACGGCCAGGCTTGATTACCTGCGTCGTGATCTGCACATCATACCAGCAGTAATTACTCTTAGCACATACACACGCACATTGAAGCTTCACACACCATCACTAACTCAGACACACGCGCACGGTCGAAGTAGCAAAATCACCAAAATTCCAGAAAATAAACACTGCGTCGTGTAGAGCTGGTCTTCCACGTCACGTAGGCGGTAATATTTCGAATCAAGATATCCCGATGTTTTAGATATATTGAGATTGATTTTGTCAATTTTGGTCAAGCATGTTATGTTCTAGAGCCGGTAGTAAAATTAACCGCACGCACTCCCACAACTGCTTCTGACCGCAGCTTCCGCCAGAATCATCTCTCACGCTCAGAGCGCAAGTCCGTCAGGCCTTAAAGTTCCAGGGCTTTCGAGCGAAAGCTTATGCGCATGGGCAGCGCTGAATGAGCGCAAGCTTTCTATCGCTGAATGAGCGCGAGGTGTTTCTCATTGCACTTTTGAGTGCAATTCGACGGGAACATACAAGCTCAGCTTATAAGAGATAAAGCTCTAACGTCAAAGCCAAATCAATAAACCTACAAACATATGCATGTATTAATTATAAGCATAAACATACGCTGGTATTTTAGCATGCGTGTACTTAAATAACCACAATTAACATAACATAAAATTCATATTATTCACACCACAGGTCTGATCTTCATCTATTGGGCAAAGATAAGAGCTGAAAAAAAAATCAAAGGGATGCGAATAGAAAGTATCTGCTACCAAATGTCTTTTGCATGAAAATTTCCTAGCTTTTTTCCATTCATATCCTCCAAAAGGTAAATCGATTGGCCCAGTTTTCTCTTGATTCGAGACTTGGTACCGATAGGAGCTAGTTTAGACTAAAGTTAGCTGCGGCATTGCTTAGAGAAAAATTTCTTTTAATCACTTCCTTACCTACCTCAAAGCACGGGTCTGTGACCGTACTAGCGTTGGTTCTTATCATTAGCTCTCCTAAGGTGCTTATCGATGCTAGCACGAAATTTTTGAAACTCGTCAGCTCTGGGTAACCTTGCTGTGCTGTCACTAAGCAGTTTCAAATTTCTCAGTAATTTATAATCCTTGCCATGAGAAATCATATGCTGCCCAAAGACGATAAAATAAGGCGATTCTCCAATCGACTGGTGTATCGAACTGCAAAGAGCTCCGTTGATACTACTCAAGAAGGTGTCCCATTCCCGTTGATCTGCACGAATATAGGCTCTTAAAGCGGCATTTATAGAACGATTAACCCTTTCTGCGGCGTTCGATTGGGGTGCATATGCGCCGGTAAATATATGTTTTATACCGTAGTCTACGAGAAAACCTTTGAAGAGGCGGCTTCTAAATTGAGTACCATTGTCGCTCACGACGATTTCTGGTACGCCAAAACATGCAAAAATATCGTTCCTCAGATAATCGATTATTACGTCAGCATTAAACTTCCTAACAGATTTCAGGAACGTGAATTTCGAAAAATTATCTAAAATGATAAAAATTCCAATATGACCTTATTTCGTGCGAGGAAACGGGCCAATTAAATCTAAATACAAACGCTGAAATGGTCTTTCACTAGTTACTTGAGCACCCATAGGAGGTTTCAGCGATCGAGTAGGGTATTTAGTAGTCTTACAAATATCGCACATGTCGATGTAGTTACGAACATCAACAACCATCCCAGGCCAATACAAATAACGTCGTATTCGTTCAAGGCATTTTGCAGTGCCACAGTGTGCTGAAGTTGGCTGATCGTGAGCTGATCGTAAGACGCTTTTTCGCAAAGACTCGGGTACGTACAATTTCCAATTATCGTCAGTCTGATCAGAGCTGTCGTTAGTAAAGCCTGTACGACGATAAATGTATTCATCCACTACTTTATAATCTGGCATTTTTGCTGCACTAAATTTGTCTCGCAAAGAACAGTATTCTAATGACTGAAATGGTTCAGATTGCAAATCGATTTCTGGCAGACTTTCAAAAGTTATTTTTGAGATCTCAACTACTGACTCAAATGAACGAGACAAGGCATCGGCTACTACATTTTGACTTCATTTTCGGTGTTCAATAGTAAAACCGTAGCCTTGGGGACTGATTGCCCATCGCGCTAACCTACCACCAAGTTCTGACTGATCCATCAACCAACGAAGGCTAGAGTGATCGGTAACAACCTTAAAACAATGGCCGTCGATGTACATGGGAAATTTCTTTATACCGAGGACAACCGCCAAGCACTCTAATTCTGTAACTGTGTAGTTACGCTGACCTTTGTTCTATTTTTTAGACATGTATGCTATTGGGCGTTCATGTCCGGACTCGTCGCACTGTGCAACAACAGCACCGACAGCATAAGCAGATGCATCACACTGCACAATGAACGGTTTATCATATCGTGGGTAAACCAAACATAGAGCTGAACACGAAGCGATTTTAATCTCTTCAAATGCAGCTTGTGCTTGATCGTTCCATGTGAATAACTTTTTACCTAAGAGTTCAGTAAGCGGAAAAAATTATCGACGAGTATCTAGATATAAAACGTTGGTACCATCCGGTCATTCCCAGGAATCGTCTTAGCTGTTTCTGAGTCTTTGGACTCGGAAAATCTTTAACAGCACTTACTTTGTCTGGATTTACCTTAAGAGTTCCCTCACCTACTATGTAACCTAAATATTCGACGTTCTTCAGGCAGAAATGGCTGTTTTGAACATTTATAGTGAGTCCAGCCTCTCGCAACTGGGTTGCCACTTGAAATAGATGCAAAAGATGGGACTCAAAACTGTCAGACAAGACGAGCAAATCGTCGAGATAAACTAGCACATGGGATTTAAGCTGATACGGAATCACTAAGTCCATTAAACGACTCCAAAAGGCATTATTTTGAATTGGTAAAGGGGTCTGTTTGGTACTGTCAATGCAGTTTTCGCTCGAGAATTTTTATCTAAACAAATCTGCCAGAAGGCATCTTTCAAGTCGATTTTGGAAATGCAATATACTGGTGGAAGACGACTCAGAAGTCCCTCCATAATTGGAATAGGATAGGCATCCCTAATTGTGACTGCATTGAGCTTTCGGGCGTCGAGACAGAAGCGCACTTTTCCAGGTGCAAAGTAACAGGAGATGACCAGGAAGAGTTGGGCGCTTCTTCTATTACATCCATTTCAATCATCCTATCAATCTTTTGCATAAGAGTTCTTCTTTCGCAGGAGAAAGAGGATAGAACCTATGTTTGATAGGTTTTGCCTCTGCTGTGTCGATTGTGTGCTCGAGCAATGTTGTAAGTCCGAGTCCATTCTTCTCAAACGAAGGAAAGAAGTCAATCACCGAGTTTAGTCTTGATTTCTGAAATGTTGTAAGTTCGATGTGATTTAAATCCTCATATTCTTTTTCCGTATGTAAGAACGAAATATTGATATTGTCAAAAGATGAAAGAGTTATACCAAACTTGTCCCAAAAATGCATACCACAAATGATGTCCGTCTTAATTGAAGTGACTATGAGAATCTCAAATTCTGCTTGTATTGAATTATATGCCAGGGGTATGGTTATTGTACCAGAGACTTGCTGCTTTTGGCCATCTGCCGTGCGGACAACTCATAACATTTTATTTATATTAAGTTTTTCTGACAAGATTCGCTTGGCTAGATACCCACCTACAACACTTCTATTAGCTCCGCTGTCTAACAGGGCTAAGTAATCCTTACCGAAAACATTGATGTTTATAAAGGGTCGAATATCATTGCTCTTATGGACAATAAAGGTGATAACGCACTTGTTTAATTCTCGTTTGCGAACCCAAAATTTTCGGATACGCTTAGAAGAACGCGAGTTTTCAGAAGAAATATGATTGGTATTAAATATTTCTGACCCACGCTTCTTGTACTCCTGTACTCGTTCATGATATGGTTTGAAACGCAAGGGTTTAGGTACGTCGACATGCAATAACTCGTGCTTTAATTCTGGCTTGAGATTATGCCTGACTTCGATAGCTAACTCGTAGTCTAATAAAGGCTCACGCAAGGAATCTGCAATCGTTAAAATAGCTTCTAAGAACTCATCAAAGCTTTCGTTATTGCCTTGCTTTCGTGGACGAAGAGCAGCTTTGATCAGTACGCTGATCCTCATACCGTTCTTGCAAGCGACTACAAAGTTCGAACCAATTCAAATTAACTGCCGTTCTATGGACGCGCCAGTAAAAAGATAAAGCTGGTCCTGAGAAAAGGAGATGAGCAAATTTAACCAGAAGATTGGTATTCCCATTCAAGCATCGAGTGGTCAAGCAATTTACTCTATGAATAAAATCTTCGACTGGGGTATCATTAGCTAGCCCACTAAACTTGATACGCCAATTGGAAACCATGTTAGCAATTCGATCGGGATGTTCTACTACCGCATCACTTACGCTTGCACTACCATAAGGACTCCTAGATCTCTGATTATTACTCCGACTATGGCTAGCATTGCTTGAGCGTGGGAGTGGCTAAACGATATCGTTATCCCAATCGAGTTGACCTTCGTCACGAGTTTTCTGATGTTGGGTAGACAACGATAGACTACGAACGGCTGCACTAAGCTGCTCGGTCATAGCTGCAGTCATACTCTTCTTAAAGCTCTCTAAAGAGTTAAAAATTAAGTGTTGGATACGCTCTTCAGAGATAGTATTTGGCTCGTTAGTGCCTCCCGGTCGATATAAATCACGTTTGGAATATAAGTTCGGATTTGGTCGGGCATTACTAGTATTACGCGAGGTCGATCTGGTGTTCACTCGAGATTTGGGAACCGCTCCAGTATTGGCTTGTGGGGTGTTTTTACGTTCAGACGGGGTCTTAGCATCAGAAATTACGCCCTCCCTTATTTGAATCATGGTTCGGGAACAGAATTGTTTGCACACTGGAAATGACTCCTTGCTTTCAAGCCACTCCAACAGACACCATCTGTGAAACTTAGGTTTGCATGGGGCTTCTATATATTCACTCTCTGTGTTTGTGTCTTTACATATGATGCACGCCATAGGTTCACCAGAGGTAACAGCTCTTAAATCTTCCGCACTACGTCTAACTGCCATTGCAAAATTTGAATATAACAATTTTTGTTTAGAAATAATATAAAATGAATATTTTTTTTTTTATAAACCAAAATCGATAGTAGGCATAACAAAGGACTTAACCAAAGGCCTCGCACCGCTGGTATAGTTGACAGGTTTATATACATATTAAATCCGTAAGCAGAATTTTAAAATAAAATTTTAGTAGAGTGTATAATTCCCAATTTAAAGAGGAACAAACCGGTATCGCCAGTTTGAACAATCTCAATTTAAATCAGAAATATGAATTATATTTCTTTGATTTCGATAACGCGGTATAGCACCGACTCATTGCCAGAACTAAAAATCATGCGCAATTCGGTACCAAAAAAAAAAAACAATTGATTTAACTACCTAAAATTCTTTTCTCTCTCAGAAAGGAACAATAAATATAAGTCAATGTTCTGGAACTACCCTATCTCCAGGTCTGGTTCTGACAATAATCAAAAATACCATCATTTCCGAGGGAAATAGCTGGTCCAAGCAGAATCTAAAAATTAAAAAAAAGTGGGTAATCTCTGGTTACCACGAAGGAAATTGGAAGGTTATTTGGAATCGCGGGATGTTACTATTAATCTAGGATAATATTCAGTAACTATCCTGACAACAATATAAAAGTTCATAATCATGCAACCACCAATCGGTCGGGCTTAGCCTAGCTGCCTAACAAACAAACGTTCGGGCTAAGCTTAACTGCATAACAAACAAACGTTCCGCCCCACATTGGGCGCCAATTTTCTGTAACGAACACTTACAAAGTCGTCTCGGCTTGCACAATCTGTCTACTAGTTTTGCCGCCTAGCTCAGGGAAAAGTGCGTGGGTCTTGTGCTGCCTAGACAATCGGTGCTACAGATCAATAATGTAGACAGAAACGACAACAGAGGGTTTGGGAAACCAGACAAAATTTAACAGGAGCAATATGTATAATACCTTATCTATATTTGGAGAACTGAGATGGTATTGCTCCCCATCTTTACCCACCCAACCTGTAGGAGTCAATCAACATCGTTATTTGATCCTACCCTTAACATGCCTGTGGTGCTCTAAACCTAAGGTGCCTTTAAAGGAATGAAATTAATTCATTTCTATAAAGTATAACATAATTTAATAATAATAATGTATGGTATTCATAATTCAAAATTCAATATAGTTCGAAGTCATAATTCCAAAAGATTCAAAATATATAATTTACGTTAATTGTGAGTTCTTACAAATATTAATTTTACTTTACTTAAAGTTCACAATTTTGACACAACATCTACTTTTGGTTGTGCGCTTTATTTACTTCTATTGCATACCTTGATCGACTATGCCGTACTTACAACCTCGTTATTTTTATCCAATCCATTGCTGTCAGCAGGCCTGTCGACGTAGATGAACTGTAGGTGATGATAATCAAAAGTTATGGAGGCAACAATTCAAAATAAAGCGCTCAACTCAAATTTTCTTAGTTATGTCTTCAACAAGAACAAATTCAATATTAAATATAAAAACGTGAACGATATATGTAGCTCGCTAGGCTAGGCTGTTTAATCCATCGATGTCTTCCAAAATAACCTTCCGTTAGGTTTGGGGTTGGCCTAATCCATTCGTAGGTCCAAAATTATTAAACGTGGGTATGGTGCATTCGCACAACTCGGCTCAAGCATTATCAAAGCGATGACGATTTTGTAGATAGCATCAAAAGAAATACGGGATGGCAGAATCTCGTAACGTGGTCAGAGTGTGCATTGATGTGGGTTGCAAATGGCGAGAGTGGTGGTTGTGCATTAATTGTGTGCAACGGCGGAGTGTAAGGTAGTCGGTATGCTTTTGATAGTTAAGCCTACATCAAGTGCACGGCCAGGCTGATTACCTGCGTCGTGATCTGCACATCATACCAGTAGTAATTACTCTTAGCACATACACACGCACATTGAAGCTTTACACACCATCACTAACTCAGACACACGCGCACGGTCGAAGTAGCAAAATCACTAAAATTCCAGAAAATAAACACTGCGTCGTGTAGAGCTGGTCTTCCACGTCACGTAGGCGGTAATATTTCGAATCAAGATATCCCGATGTTTTAGATATATTGAGATTGATTTTGTCAATTTTGGTCAAGCATGTTATGTTCTAGAGCCGGTAGTAAAATTAACCGCACGCACTCCCACAACTGCTTTTGACCGCAGCTTCCGCCAGAATCATCTCTCACGCTCAGAGCGCAAGTCCGTCAGGCCTTAAAGTTCCAGGGCTTTCGAGCGAAAGCTTATGCGCATGGGCAGCGCTGAATGAGCGCAAGCTTTCTATCGCTGAATGAGCGCGAGGTGTCTCTCATTGCACTTTTGAGTGCAATTCGACGGGAACATACAAGCTCAGCTTATAAGAGATAAAGCTCTAACGTCAAAGCCAAATCAATAAACATACAAACATATGCATGTATTAATTATAAGCATAAAAATACGCTGGTATTTTAGCATGCGTGTACTTAAATAACCACAATTAGGTTACTTTAGGTTAGAGTGGTAGTGAGCAGTTTGAGACAAACCCCCCACTCACGTAGGCCATGTATTGGCCCATTGTGATGCCGCGTCTTGGACATAGTCCACAGACACCGTGTACCCAGACGCAGAGTGTGTTACACCGTTTACGAGGGCGTGGTCCCAGCCCGAGGCTCGGATAAAGGACTGGATATTTTTCGGTTTAGTATCCGCCAGTTGAGAGAGGTCCGATAAGAAGAAAGAACCAAGGTATCGACTTCTGTTCTTTCAGAGAGATGGACAGTCGCAGAAGAGGTGGGAGACTGTTTCCTCTTCCTCCTCGTCTCGGCAGCTTCTGCAGAAGTCATTGAAGGGGGCTAGAAGTCTCGCTGCGTGAGTCCCCACTAGCCAGTGCCCCGTAATGGCCCTGATTACGGCAGCACAACCTAATCTGTTTAAGTGAACAAGGCCTAAGGACCGCTTTTTACAGCGCGTTGGCCAGGTTTGCCTGGCAATCCTACCCGTGGCGGTGGTAAGTTGCCATCTCTTGTTTGCTTCAAGTTCGAAGTGCGATCGGACTCTTAGCTTGCAGCTGGCCATGGGGATACCCATGCTCTCCTTGTCTGTGAGGAGAGGCACGGTAGTACCATGCCTTGCCAGCTCGTCTGCTTTGTCGTTGCCCTCGATGTCTTTATGTCCGGGCACCCATATGAGGTGCATTTCGAACTGCTCGGCCATTTTCTTCAGAGATCTGCGGCAGTTTTTGACAGATATCGAGTTAGATGATATCGCCTTGAGAGATTTGATAGCCGCCTGGCTATCAGAAAATATGCAGATTCTGGCTGCAGAGCAATTTATTTTGGAGATGCAGGAGAGTGCCTCGTGTATTGCTGCGATTTCAGCTTGAAACACACTGCAATGGTCAGGGAGGCTGAAAGATTTGTTAATGGATAGCTCACCGCAAAATACGCCGCCCCCTACCCGTCCCTACCGTCTTCTAGCTTTGAGCCATCAGTGTAAATTTTTATTGAGTTTGTCGGCCCTGGCGTGCCTGAGCACCAATCGTCCCTGGAGGGAATTAATGTATGGAATGGAGTTTTGGGGAATTCCTAAGGACGGCAATAGTCCGTGTTTTTGGGAATAAGTGGGTTTCCCACAAGAACCTTGGAGTGTCCGTAAGTCTGTTCGGACCACTGCTTTGTTTCCCTCATGCGTAGGGCAGAGAGAGTTGCTAGTAACTTTCCCATTTGTTCTATTGGTAGAAGATTAAGTATGTTGTCAAGAGCTTCAGTTGGGGTCGTACTGAGGGCTCCTGTTGTGGTCAGTCCAGCGGCACGCTGTACCTTGCCAAGCTTGTGGACTAATTTCTTCTTTGATAGAGCTGGCCACCATACCGACACTCCGTACAGTAAGATAGGCCCTACGATGGCTGTGTACAGCCAGAGGGTGATGTGAGGTGCCATTCCCCATTTTAATCCAATGGATTTCCTGCATCTAATAGTGCGACTGAAGCCTTCTTAACTCGTTCCTCCGAGTTGAGGTTCCAGTCTAGTTTACTATCAAGAGTGAGCCCTAGGTATTTGGCTGATTTACTGAAGGAAAGTCCTACCCCATTCAACGACGGTGGCCTGAGGTGGGAATCTTATACCTCCTTGTGAAGAGGACTTAGTCAGTTTTGGCTGGGTTCAGCCCAAGTCCATTTGATGTGGCCCATGAGGACAATGAAGTGCAGTGGTCATGCATTCGCACAAGGATTGGGGATACTTGCCCGAGAAGGCTATGGCAAAGTCATCTGCGTAAGCGATCACTCGACAGCCCCCTCCCTCCATGGAGCGCAGCAGGCGGTTTTCCGCAACGTTGCAAAGGACAGGGGAGAGAACACCTCCTTGCGGGGTGCCTCTATTAACAGATCTGGATATGGTTGAGGACCCCAGAGTGGCCCTGACTATCCTGGTCTTGAGCAGTTGATCAATCAGTCCCACAATGTGGTCCCCCACGCCTAGCCCTGACCATGCTCCAGTGATCGCCCACGGTACGACGTTATTGAAAGCGCCCTCAATGTCTAGAAAGGCTATAAGGCAATTCTCCTTGTGGTGGAGTGCTTTTTCTATTGTGGAGACAACAGCATGAAGTGCTGTTTCGGTAGATTTTCCTTTTTGGTAGGCATGTTGTGCTTGGGAGAAGTGGTGGGTCTTGATCATATCTTTAATATATAAGCCCTGCACCCTTTCTAGTGTCTTGAGTAGGAAGGATGTTAGGCTTATGGGTCGGAAATCCTTGGGGGTCGTGTGTGAGGCTTTTCCCGCCTCGGGAATGAAGACAACTTTAGATTCGAGCCATGGCTTGGGGATCGTTCCTGTTGTCAGGGTATCTGAGAAAATTTCTGAAGCGAGTTTATGGCGATGTCCCCTGCATACTGCAGTTGGGCTGGGATAATTTCGTCCGGCCCAGGGGACTTGAAGGGTGAGAAGCTACGAATAGCCCACGAGATGATATCTCTGGCGAATAAGTCGGTGGAAACGTGTTCCTGAAATTCTCTTTGGATAGGGGTAGTGGTACTTCAACTGAGCATCCGGGAACGTGGGTTGCCATCAAAAGTTCTAGTGACTCTAGACTGGTCGTTGTCCATGAGTCATCAGGTTTTTTGAGGAAGCTTATGGTTGCTTGAGTACTTGAGAGAACCTTCCTGGGCCTTGCTGCTTCTGCAGTGCTCTCTATTTTGGAGCAAAAGTTTTGCCATGGGGAGCGTTTAGCTTGTCTAAGATTCTTTTGGAAAGTGGATAGGCTGGCTTTGTAGAGACTCCATGATTGTTCGTCTCCCTTCGACTTAGCTCTGTTAAAGAGCTTTCGCGAAGTTTTACGAAGCTCGCCTAATTGCGAGGACCACCATGGTGGTTTTGTTTTGCCTCTTGGTTTGCTCTGGGGGCATGTCATGTTTAGGGCGGACTTGCATGCCTCCGTGAGCTTGCTTGTGAGTAACTCTGTGTACTCGGTAGAGGGGGATCCCGCTAAGGGATGCTCTGGGATTAGCCTTTGGAGGCATTCTTCGAGTCTGGTCCAGTTTGTACGTTTAACGTTTCTGCACCATTTGGGTCTGGGTATATCTAGAGAGAACTTTATGTCGATATACCTATGGTCGGAGAAAGCGTGCTCTACGAGTACCCTCCATTTTGTTAGTCGTTGAAAGAGGGAGGTTGTGGCTAGAGTCATGTCTAAGACCTCTTCCCTATTCTTTATAATAAAGGTCGGGTCGTTACCTATATTACAAATGGTTAAGTTTGTTGTTAAGATATAATTGAAGAGTAACTCACCCCGTTCATTTATATCCGAGCTGCCCCACTGATGGTGGTGAGCGTTGGCGTCGCAGCATATAATTAGCTCGGTATGCGTCAATTCGCAGTCAGCAATTAACGCCCGTAGTCGTTGCTGTGGTAGGGGCCCCTGGTGGTCGTGGGCCATGTAGGTAGAGCTAAGTCTGACCTGTCCAGACTTCAGCTCAAGGCATACAGCCGTGTTGTCACCATCGCTGAAATCAGGAAGCAAAAAAATGTCTAGATGTTTTCTTGCTAGAATGCAGATGCGGACTTTACCTTCGTTGCGGGCTACAAGCAGCTTGTAGTCCTGAGTCCCCAGTCCAGAAACCTTGCCACCACAGACCCAAGGTTCCTGGATGAGGACAATGTCTGCTCCGCTTTGGCAATCCTCCAACCCTGAGTAACCAAGTCTGGGTTACTCATCTGAAGGAGCTTGAGGATTCGCTCGGGCTCCTCTGGCTTAAAAGAAACCCAAGCTCTCGCTCTGGGTCGACTTGGCACGTCTTTCCAGTCGACCGCCT
Source organism: Scaptomyza polygonia (assembly GCA_035044585.1). NCBI lineage: Eukaryota > Metazoa > Arthropoda > Insecta > Diptera > Drosophilidae > Scaptomyza > Scaptomyza polygonia. The sequence continues at coordinate 20,096 of JAWNNU010000710.1, read as the reverse complement.
CGAGCTTCGCCCCGGGGTAGACTTCCCCCAGCAAGGCCACCGCTTTTTTGTAGAGCTCTGCTGATGAGTCATCCTCGCAGGCTATCGCTTTGATATTGCTCTGATGCCACCCAGCATCAGAGCAACGAGGCGGCGGTCCACCAGACCGCTCCATTAGGTCGACTACCTTGTCTTGCAGCTCATTCTCAATGGCCCCCCACTGGTTCCGCGGGATATGGCCCTCTTTGTGACCCCTGTCAAGGACCCCAATTAGAACCTTCCCTTTTGCGGCTTCAGCGAAGGACCGAGTGAGTGGCTGTGGACGCGGTGGCTGCTTTATCCGCTTGGCTTGCGGAGCCTGCTCCTCCACGGAGCGTTGGCGCTTCTGCTTGGCTTTTGCAGAAACGGCCGGGATTGCTGGCTTAAAATCCGGCAGTATTGTCTTGGCCCATTCGACGAGCTTGACCCCATCGGGAGACGACTGCTGGCCGCTCAGGTTTTGCTGCAGAATTTTTGCAGCCCGCCTCCGGTCTTGTATTGGTGGTTTATTTGCCGCCGTTGAGGCGGACCCCGGGGAGATCGCCTGCGTCGCGGACCTGGAAGCTGGTGTTGCAAACTTGAATTGCAGCCTCCGAGCTCCAGGAGCCGTTCCAGGTCGACGTCCGGGGTGTGAGGACGTATGGCTTGTCCGTCCTGCACCAATGCCGCTTGCGGCGTTACGAGCATCTGCTGGCGTACCAGATGTCGCGGAAGAGGTGCAAGCACCTATAGAGTGATTGGCGTTTCCCCCCGGGTTTTTGAGTGTCCCGGACACTGGGTTTGTTGGTTTTTTTGGATTCATATTTGGTCCCACGATTAGACGGGTGTGGACAGTCACCCGCGGCATAGCCCGCCTTGTTAAACTGGAGGTCGGCAGGTATCCAGAGTTCGCAAAGTAACGACTGAGCTCCCCCTCAGCTACGGGTCCCTCGGCACGATGCTGTTCCACCTTGGACTGGGGTAATTTTAAAGAGTTTTCTTCTCTCGCCCGACTACTATTCGTCAGCACCCTTGGCAGAGACATAACCTTACCAAGGGCCTGCTTCCAGCCGCCCTCGCGTGGAGAGTTTAGTCGCACTACCAGTTGTGAGTTCCAAGGACGACACGCACCGCAAGGACGCGCACTCATAATGGCGAAATGAATGCGTTCCCCCACAGCGCGTGTTATTCCCCTTGTTTCTCCAACTGGCTGACGGCCTAACCACAATTAACATAACATAAAATTCATATTATTCGCAACCCTCACAACTTATAGATTTTGCGTTATCGAGCTTATCGATTTGCCAGCCCCCTAGTTATCGTAGAACTTCAATCTTTACACTTTAATTTACTATGCCATACATAAAGAGATTTGCAAAGTTTCAAGTCTCTAGCTTAAAGGGTGTGGAAAAAAGTTGCGTTCATACAGGCGGACAGACACCATGACGGACATTGCACAAACCCAATATACTCTTTACCTTCGTTATCGAGTATAACAAGATTCAAATATATAAATAATCAGGCCTGTTCTATATTTCGATTCCGAGTAAACTGCTCGGAATCAAAGAGATTCCGAGCGTTTTGCATTCCTACATTTCGATTCCGAGTACGATCGGATCGTTTTTAAAACGAGTGGCAATGAGCACTCGAAGTGAAAACGATTGTGCCTTTTAAGCAAATAATGTGTGTTTTTGAACCCTGAAACTATTTTTTACTTAATAAATATACTATTGGCAATAATTTTGTATTATCATTCGTAGGGCCTGCATATTATTTTTCATTTGTATTTTTTTTTAGTTGTACACCTAAAATTTATTTGCGTTGGCAAAGCCAAAGCGATCGGAATCAGTCTTATACAAAAAGTAGAGTTGTCATGTTTAACCAAAGAATTAGATGTGTTTTTTATTGTTGTTATTTACACAAGATTTTTGTTCAAATAACTAAAAAAACTTGATTACTGTATATGATAAAAGTTTAGCTTAAGCAAAAACGAGTAATTACACGAATATAAGTAAACTAAAAATATCTGTGCTGTGTAAGGCTGCCCTAATACTCGATGTCTATCGAGTATTTATGAATTATCGGTGCGGTAAACAGCTGAACTCAATCATATATTCAAAATGTAAGTAAACGAATAACTATTTGTGAACATTTAATAAGATTTTTTGTGTTTTAGGGCCAAAAAATGAAACGCAGAGCAAAAAAACTTGCTATTGAGTTTCATGAAGGAAAACTCGGACGTGGGAAAAGGTTTTACCAAAGGGGATAAGGTGGAAATTGGTGCGATGTGGGAACCACTTGCCAAAAACTTGAATGCATGTGGGCCTCCTTGCAAAAATACAAGTGACTGGAAAAAGGTATGTTTTTTTGATCATAAGTTGGGTTTTTTTATATTAACACATTGTATTTAAAATAAAGAGCTGGATTGACTGGAAAGCGACCGTCAAAAAGAAGTTGGCGGAGAACTGTCGTGAGACGGTTGCAACAGGCGGCGGTCCATTTGCTCAAAATGTTTTAACGCCTTTTGAGGAGGAGATTGCGGTTTTATGCTTCTTGTGCAAAGCCGTAGATGGAATAGAGGGCGCCAATATTTTCGGACATGTTGCTTCTACAAGCCAAGCAAATGAAAATGAAGTTGACAGCACTGAGAGCGACTCACCTCCTAAAAAAAACAAAAAGTAGATAAAGAGGATTTCGGCAGTTTGTGTGCAACACAAAAGAAAATTTTAAATAGAATTGCCGATAGCTTAACAAAAAAATGAATTCCCAAAAAGTGCATTAAAAAAACACTTTGAAAAAATGGAAAATATTGCTGAGCAAACACTAAATTCATTAAATAAGTTAGCTAACAAATAATTACCCATATACAAATTTTTTATTAGTGTTAAAATAAAAAGATCTCGTAATAAGCTTCATTAATTATTTTATTTTTAACTTTAGATTAAGACAACTTAGAAAATAAAAACAGAATAAAGTAATGGTTTAAATGATATATTTTGTTTGAATGCTTTTAATGAAAAGTTCTTGCAATTTCGTCTCTTTTGTCGGAAGCAACACCAACAATCATAAACTCATCATGGTTTTCCTCAGAAACGTCTATGACAACGTTATCTTCACTAAAGCTGGAGTATTGAGTGCAACAAATGTTGTGAAGAGCGCAGCATACATTCATAATTTTAACAACGAACTCTGGCTTATATTGAAGAGTACCTTGCAAACAACGAAATCGGCTCTTTAACACGCCTATGGTTCGCTCAACAACATTTCGAGCTGCCGTATGCTTTTTATTATATATATGCTCCATTGAAGCATATTGACGATTTCTGTACGGTGTCATACAAAATGGTTCCAAAGGATAGCCTGAGTCAGCCAATATCCAACTATTTTCTTGGCAGGTAGATCGGTAAAATTCCCTTGCATGACTTTGATTCCAAATAAATGAATCATGGCTCGCACCGGGATGATTTGCATCTACCGCCAAGATTATCATTTTAAAATCGCAAACCTGTTGGAACATTTAATGAAAAGGAGAAACTAAATAAATCTATATGGAACTCACCACCATTGCGTTTATACTAAAATATCCTTTTCTGTTCAAATACAAAGATTCGTCCTTTTTAGGCCTTATTAGTTTTAAATGGGTTCCATCAACACAACCAACGACACCCGGAACTCCAAATTTCTAAAAAAAAAAAACAGTTTCGACACAACTATTTTGCCGGCAGACATCTTCATGCTAATATGTTCTTTACATATAGAGGATTCAAGAGCGTCGATGACGTTATGTAGCACTTTTGAAAAAGTACTCCTGCCTATGGTGATGTTGAAATCTTTTGCCGCTGCTAGCTGATATGTGCCAGTTGCTAAAAAGCGTAGAGTTGCTGCAAGCTTCGTTGTTGGGTCGATGAGCCTATTATTGTTTATTATCTTGGCATTAATAGATTCCAGTAGCATTTAAAATGTTTCTTTACTAACCCGAAACGACTCCTGAAATCTATAAATTTTAAATAAAATATGTTTACTATGAAAATAACGACCAAATAACTTAGAGTCCAACATTTCCATAACGTTGGTGCTTTCTTGGGCTCGTAGCAATCGATTAATGCTTCTAGCTCTTAATTTAGCAAGACGTTCTATTTCTCTTGCTGCTGATATAATTGCTGCCGGCATGTTTAATAGCTTATTTAAATAAACGCACTTCTTATTTTTTTGTTTGATTTACTCAATCAGCTGTTTGTCTCGATAAAAAATTGGTATCGAAATTGAGTATAAGAAGAATATAAGTCGATCGAAATCTGGGAATGCAACCATCGAAATGAGAATCCATTTCGATTCCGTTTTGACTCGAAATGTAGAACAGGCCTAAATACTTAAGTAACAAAAAACTAATATTCTCTTTCAAGGTTTGTTATCTATTATGTAATTTATTGAAGTTTTGCAGGCAAATCTGTTGAGCTAAAAATATATTGTTAGTGTTTAGACAAGAAACAAATTAAAATACTACAAACAATGTGCGGCTTTTTCAAATTATTGGTGTGATCTCTTGATGCCGAGATTCTTTCGGCACCAAGTCATTCAAATATAGACTGCTCGTTGGTGATATCCATACTTTACCGTTGGCTTCTTTAACCCTAAGGCCAATGGCGTCATATGGACACACCATAACATCCACTTTATTCTCAAGGAGATGTTCATTGAAGTTCTCAGGCAGCTTGGTCTTATCGGTATACATCGAGATATTATCATTTGTAATGACCAAATATGCAAAAAATACCGGATTATAATCGATGTCGGAGCCACGCAAGTTCATGAACCATGCAACCTCATCCAACAACAGCACTAGCCTTTTGCAGCGCCATTTGCTGACGTAATCGTTCCCATTTTTTGAATATCGTCATACCGGCAAAGTCCAATTTCAATGTAGTGATTATGTTTGAAGTGCGTGCCGGCTGCTCCTCGCCCCAGACCTCATCAATAAGATTGCGCTCAATCCCTATGAGATCACAATTGGCTGCATTCAGTTCGTTTTTTGATGGCTTTTGCCGCACGAAAAGAGAACAGGCTTGGATCAACGCCGATGGTGCTGCCCTTGGATAAATTCTTGCCCAGCCATGCGCCGATGGATGGCGTTGCCGCCAACCCATCCTTCATCAGTGTCCAATTCTCGTCCAGCTCCTGCTCAGCCTGCTGGTAATAACGTCCATCTGTCCACAGCAATGCCTTATCGTACGTTATAACCGCGGTGCCCGCTGATCCTGTAAAGCCGCTAATGAAAGCGCGTCTCTCATCATGGGGACAAATGTACTCGCTCTGGTGTGCATCATCCGATGGCACCACATACGCACTTATTACTGTTGCATCTGGTGCACAGGCATGTTGCATTAGCTGACGCAGCTTCGACAATTTTTGTGTTGTGCCTTTCATGATGGCCTCTCTTGCTAAACTAAATGAGTTCACCACTTTGTTACTGATATAAAAGCAATTTTATAGCTGCTGTCATTAATCTCAATTTTTGCTCTTTTTGTTTTTTTGCAAATTAATTCGCCAGAACTTGAAAAATTTTGTTCGCATTGCACTGATGTGTCCACAACACAAAGCCGCTTCATCATATACTATTTATACAAATGCGGATATTGGCATTTTCGTTAGTCCCACCACTTCAAAGGGTCCTCTTTCCTGTTGATATACTCTGAAAGGAACTTGTCAACTTCACGCGTCGCAGCGACTGTATTGTTGCTGGGTTTGCCGACTTTGTTAAAGCGGACATCATATTCTTTGCAAATGTCTTCCTCATCTGTTACTTGTGTTGAGGAATCCTGTGCCGTCTCGGCATTTTGAGACTTGAAAATACGACTTTTTGAAATTGGGCTCTCTGCATATAAAACATTTTGCTCAACATCTTGGAATCTGCAAAGCACATTTATATGGTTTGTTATTGATTCATTGCTGGTTTGCATGCTTGCCATCCTTTTTTGCAAAAACCCGACCAGAACGATAACTTTCGAGAGCGTAACGTTTTTTCCGCAGATATTTCGTTGGTAATTTTAAAAAATGCTTGCAGCACTGCACATTGGGCGGAATCGCCTTTTTTTTGTCATAACCCAAAAATTTTTTTAAAATATTTTTATGGTTATAATATTATTTCCAGTAAATAATTGTCCCTCCTTCTCGAAAATATTTAAGTTACATTTTATAATGCAACCCTCGACTTACACCAGCCCTTCAAAGTCAGCTGTTTGCCACGCGGTTTTGCACACAGTCTGGTTGCAAAATTTGTTAATGTCTCGCATTTTTAAACGGTTTGATAAATTGAAATACTTTAAAATGGAAAATATTCATAAAGGTATGTAGAAAAGAGTTATATATGTATTCAATTATATGTGCTTTTGTTTCGTCATGTTTTCAATGTTATTAACAAACCGTAATATTGTCGAATCTAACCTCAATATTAGTGTGTTTCGTGGAGCATATCTAGCAAGATACAGTTGGGTTCAAAAAAGTGCTTATGTGGTAGTATGTGTTATTATGTATACGTTTTTGTAAAGTTTACACCATAAGCGGATTTTTGCGGTTTTTCGATATATTTCAATAGATGTGGGCAAGAATACTATTCGTCGTATCGATTTGCTGGAAGTTTGGTTAGGAAAACGTCGCAACATGAACGCTACTTTCGACTGGGTTTGCGCAGAAAGACTTCAAAATTCTCTTCCAGAAAATGCTTTGATGGACATAAAAGTAAAAATAAAGAATTTTATTGTACAAGTCAAGAGACTGCTGAATAAAGCCCAAAGAAATATTCGACGGTTTAAAGAACAAAATGTTATCTGGCTTGCATCAGAAATAAAATTTTATTCAAAAAAGGATAATAGTGATCATAAAGGTGGACGGCCTCCTCTATCTTATGACGAAGGAAGTTTACGTCAAAAAAGAAAATTGGCTTCCGAACTTACAAAAGAAAATTCAACTAATCTCCTAATTCATGCAGCTGCTATGTCTGCTAAGAAGACAAATGATAGAGATATTTCACATATTCTGAAAACAACAATGAATTCTCCTGACAGTTCAAAATTAACGGAGCAGCTTTCATTGAAAAAATCAATACCATTATCACCTGATGAGGCCTTAGCATTTATTATAGAAAATTCGTTTTCCAAGCAGCAATATATTAATATACGCTTAAAGAATATCGAAAAGCACTCCAATATATTTCCGAGTTACGAAAAGGTGTAGGAGGTTAAGGAAAAGTGCCAGCCTATAGATATTAGCGTCACAGAAACTGTTGCCGAAGTGCCGCTGCAGAACTTACTTGATCATACTGCATCTCGGATAATTTTATTTCAAAAGCCAGTATTTAATCAATTTATTGATATTAGCAAATTAAAGCTAACAGTTAGCTATGGTTTTGACGGTTCAACCGGCCAGAGCGTTTATAAACAAAAATTTAATGAGCCCGCATCAAATAGCCTGGACCAATCTTTGTTTGTTACAACAATAATTCCACTCCAAATGGTGGATCAGGATGGACGAATTGTTTGGAGAAACCGGTACCCACAATCCGTTAAGTATTGCAGGCCGCTAAAAATAGAATTCACTAAAGAGAGTCGCGATCACATTTTGAACTCAAAAGCACTTTTAGATGCTCAAATAAAACATCTAAAGCCATTTCTTTATGAGGCGGACCAAATGAATGTAGAAGTTGTCTTCGACTTACACATGACGCTCATCGGTGGAAAGGTGTTAAATACTTTAACAGGAACTAGATCAACACAATCATGTCCAATTTGTGGTGCTAGCCCAAAGGACTTTTTAAAAGAAACGAACGTTAACAGTCAACAGTTCAAGCCAAAACCGAATACTTTGCAGTACGGAATAAGTCCTCTCCATGCATGGATTAGGTTTTTGGAGTTCGTTCTGAATATTTCATATCGCGTCGGTGTTCAGAAATGGCGAATCAGTAAGGATTCTGACAAAGACACAATGCTGATACGCAAAAAGGACATTGAAAGAAAACTTTGGTCAGAAATGGGGTTACATATAAACAAACCAAGGCAGAATGGCTCTGGAAATTCCAACGATGGCAATACGGCGCGAAGGGCATTTTCAAATCTTAAATTATTTGCATCCATATTGGAAATCGATGAAGAGCTGTTAAACAAACTACATATAGTTTTAATAGCTATATCATGCGAATATGAAATATGTTCGATTAAATTCCAAAAATTTTGTGAATAGACGCTTCGTCTGCATTTGACGAAATATCCGTGGTACCCAATGACCGCTACGGTCCACAAAATTTTAGTTCACGGTGCTCAGATTATTAAGTCATGTGTACTTCCTGTTGGTTCCTTAGGCGAAAACGCATCTGAGGCTCGCAACAAATATTATAAGCGTGATAGAATATTACATGCCAGGAAAAATAGCCGCGTCAACAACTTAACAGACGTATTCCACCGTGCTTTGGATTCTTCTGATCCATATTTATCAAGCATTGCTTCAAGAAAGTCTTCAAAACCACAAAAACTGCCAAAAGAAGTTATTGCACTTTTTAAGTTCCCAACATTAGAAGTTGCAGACCGGACATATGGAGATGAGGACGAGTTTGAAAATATAGATTATTTTGATTTTGATCTAGTAGAAGAACATATGTTTTAAAACATATAATTTAATATTTTAATTATGAAAATATAATGATGTTCAGATTTAATATGAATTTTTCCATGTAATGCAGGTATTTTATGTGGGCGGCGGGGAAGGCGTGGTGGCAGCGCCAAAAAAATTAATTCGAAATTCACAAATAATATGAGTTGTAAATTCACAAAGTTTCAAGTTTCTAGCTTTAAAGTTAGAGTTTTTGCCAAAAAAAAGGCGATTCCGCCCAATGTGCACTGGTAGCAGTGCTGCTGTTGTCAAGATCATAACAGCCTCTCTTATGAAGAAGAGCCGTTGAAACATTTTGTATGTTGAATTCCAGCATGTTGCCACATCCTGCATAAGTTTTTAATTTGGCAATCCCAATGAGCTTCGATGGAAGTAGTCGACCATTGACTTGGCTTTTGTTCCTTTGCCATCAGTTTTTGAAACCGCCTTTTGCATGGTGATGTTCAATGTATGTGCAAAGCACGGTATGTGGCGCCCACCCAGCTTTATCGAACCAACATTGTTGTTTTTGTCTTTTCAATGTTCAATGTTCCATTTATTGACTATTTTTTTAAGAAATCAGACAGATTTCTGGAAATGTGTGCATTTTCGTACATTTTACATGCTATCATATATGATTTAAGCATGGTGAATTCAAGCTCTATGAAATGTACCGTTACGGCTAGATAGCTTTCATAACTAAAAGACGTCCAGCCGTCTGTGGTAAGGCAAACAGGAGTTGCCCCAAAAATTTCGTCATTCATTTTGCCAACCTGTTCTGCGCGTAGATTTGTTACCAGCACGTTGGTAACCGTTTTTTGTGCTGGACGCTTTTAGCCTGGGCAATGTGATATCACCTCTAACAGTTTTTTAAACTCCGGTTCTTCGGCCGACCTTAATGCATGGTGTCTCTTGGCAATACATTTTACCTGCCGATCTACCTGTTGGCTTTTGCTTGCGGACACTGGCTGGTGAACGTAAGCTATTATTTTTGGCTGTGTAAAAACAACTACATCTTCTTCCAATGCTGATGAGTGTTTGCTGCAAAGGTGTCGCGACAAGTTTCTTTGCGACGTAGTGCTAAGAATACTATTGCTGTATTTGCATTTGTCTTGCGCGTTGCTTAAATCATTTAATAGAATCCAAATTTCGCTGTGTTTCATATCAAAGACATATTTAATTATTTTATGATTTTACTTGAAACGTTTTTGTTGGCGCGAGCACAAAATCAACGTAAACGAATCAAAGCATTCCATTGATCCAAAGAACAAAATAACCTCTGTGAACATTGGAACTGATATGCAGGAAGAACACATGCGCAAAAAAGAACAACTGAGCTAAAGGGAAAAAAATAGCAAAAAAGAACAAATGAGCTAAGAGAACAAACGAGCAAAAATGAGCAACAGAGCTAAATGGAACAAAAAAATAATGAGCAACTGAATAATGAGAACAAGTGAGCAAGTCAGCAAAAATGAGCAATGAGAACTGAGCATTGCTCACTAATGCAGTTACCCAGTGGCGCAAATGCCCATTCTTAGATCGATTAGTAATCGAGCACTTTGTGGGCGGCCCGCACAAAACGTTTACGAAAATCTGGGTTACTTTTACACAGCGATGGCCGCTTTATGGACGGTGCGCCCAAAACGTATACCACTTGTGGTTTAGGTTGTCAACAGCAGCCGAAGTGTTTTTGAAATGCGCTCGGCTGCCGATAAAACTGCATATACTTTTTATGAAATTGTAATGCAGATTGTGAGCGGTCTGTCAACAAGCTGCATTACATATTCGGAAAAGTATATTGCGTTTTAATGCACATGTTATACGAATCAGTATACATTTTTGGAAAAGAATATTGAGTTGTAATGCGCGTGTTATACGACTCAATATAATTTGTAGAAGGTTGCAATGCGCGTTATATATGCACGCAGGGCTGATATTGTATTGGGAAAATTAATAAGCATTTAATTCAAATTTCAACAAACAATATTTTTATTTCATTTTTAATTAATCGCTATTATTATTCTCATAATTTTCCTGTTCTGATGTGTTTCTATTGTGATTTATGTTCATAAAAGTTTTAAGGTAAATGTCGAGCCTTGTGCGTTTTGAACGCTAGTCTATAAGTTTAATGTAGATGCGCTCATTAACATCGTCTGCTTTGATAGCATCTGAAAATTTAAAACAATTAGTATATTTTGAATATTATGTAAATGTATATGTAAATGAATATTTTTAATATTTATAATATTATAATGTTAATGTTTGTTTTAGTTAATATAGTTTTTATTTATAATACTTTCCTGTATTGGTCAACTTTTAATACTTTTTGCCAGCTCTGTAAATCTTTTAACACGCGGCAAAGAGCACAACTGCACGCAAATGTATGTACATATTAATGATCTTCTTCTTACTCATTCGACGAAACGTATTAGCACATAGACAAGATTTTCGAATTTACTTCACGAACGCACTAACACAAAAACAAGATTGCGGAATTAACTTTACGAACGCTTCGCGTCGTTTCGAAGTCATAGCGAAAAGTAGCGGTAAATTTTTCCAGCTTACAACTGTGCACACAAAAGTTGGCAAGTGTAATGCATAACTTTTACTGTAGAGATAATGCATACTGTGGCCAGGCCTCAGTATGCTGTGCGCCACTGGGTAAGTGAGCAGCGAATTTTTGCTCACTCACTCATGAGCAACCCAACTCTAAGCCCCGCCCACCCATTCCCCCAGCGCTCCTGCAGTTTAAAATCAGAAACGCCTATATCTTTTTTTGAGCTAGAGCCACCAAATTTGGTGCCAAGATAGGTGATGAAGACCCCCAAAAAATTCATAAAAGCTTTGGTTGCCACGCCTATCTATATTGCCCTAGCCGCCCTTGACCGCCGCAAGGCTTCGCTAAAAACGGCAATGCGTGTATCTTCCAAAGTGTTTGAGCTAGAGTCAGCAAATTTGGTAGTGAGACAACTAGTAACGACCGCCAAAAAAACCGCATGAAAGGTTTGGAGCCACGCCCACTCTTCCCGCCCCGTATTTCCCCGCAGATTGAAATCAGTAACGCCCATATCTTCCACAGCTTTTGAGCTAGAGGCACCTCTTTGGCTAGCTTGAGCACTGAACTGAACGGACATTTAATGCCATGCTTCGTCTTTCTGTTTCCAAGATATAGCATCGTTCCTTTTTTTACTCCAAAATGTTGCTTTTTGACTCCACAATATCAACAAGTAAATGCTCTTCAAAGACCGAAAAGTTTTTCCCCCGCTTTTCTAAACAAAAAAAATACCATACCAATCATTTTATTTGCTCGTGAGGCTGGCAGCACCATTAATACGATAGTATATCATGGAGTAAGGTTAACTTTGCATACAGAAAACCAAATTGGTTTAACCAGAGCATTAATGTCATGCCGAGATAAACTAACGGGCACTTTAACTGGACATTGAGAAACCGGCCGTTAAGGCAAAAATTTTCATTCTTCCCGGCTTTCTAAAATCTCAGTAATTTCGTCAATCACAGTAATTATGTCTGTTATTGATTTATTTTTTCGCACCATTTCCTGCATACCTTTCTGAAAAATTGACATTAATAAATGCACGAACCAAAGCAAGGCCTCGCCCAATTCGTGTTCAAAAAATTCTTTAAGCTTGGCTGGAGGTTTTGATACAGATCCAAAATACGCTTTAAGAGACTGAAATAGCTGGAGGATTCTTTCAACAGCTGGTCTTAAGCTAAGCCACCTGACTTTGCTGTGGCTCAGCAGCTTCTTGAATTCAACTTCTACGAAATCGCAAAACGCTTTGAGTTCATTCGTCCAAACCGTATATATTGATAAATAGCTATACAATTTGTAAACGAATTGACGTATTCAAAAAGTACAAACTGGTCAGGACCATGATGAACCGCGTTATGTAAGACATGCACAGGGCAGCCAACGCCAACTTAATTATAATTAATTTCGGACTTTAAAAAATGCATTACATTATTTTGCCCTTTACGGTTAAGTCCACGGACAGACGGACGGACGTGGCCATATCAACTCGGCTTATGATGCTGATCAAGAAAATATATATTTTATGGGGTCGGAGATGCTTCCTTCTGCCTGTTACATACTTTTGCTCAAAACCATTATACCCTAATTTACCCATTTTTATGGGTTCAGGGTATAAAAATAAAAGAAAAGTTAATTTATTTTAGTTATTTTTGCAATAAAAAAGATTCTTGGATATGAACGATAGCTTGCCTGCTTTACGTATTCTATGACCTTTTGATACCTGTCATACCCCACAAAACACATGCACTAGCAACTGATATGCACCTAGCCAACCAAGTATCTTGAGCTATAAATTAGGCTTCTGCAAACACTTGTCCACAAAACTATTTTTCTTCCCCCATTATTGCGCTTGAGTAAGAAAACAAGATTTTGTCTTCCAATGCAGTCAAATATCAGTTTTGCTATTGCTGATCATACATACTCATCCCAATTTTTATCCCATGACACTTTCTAACAATCATTGGCATGCAGCTATGCAAAGATGTAAACAAATTACGAAAGTGTATTCAGTAGTGCATTGGTACATATGTAAATGTAAGCGCGCGTTTGCCGCTCACACAGAAAAAGGAAAAATATCAAAAATAACAAAAACCTCGATAAGCAGGCACAGCAAGAAATATATGTATGTTTCAAACGACCTTGCATACAATATGTACCAATATTATACCGTTCTTGCTGTCCGCTGACCCGCCGCCTCTCCTTTAATCGACGGGTCGCTGAACGCAAAAGGAAACAACACAACAACGTGCTCTCTTGTCGTAGCTGAGACGCACAAACTGCACAAAGAAAAAAATACCCCATGAACCAATATTCAGTGATTGTCAATGAAAACTTTAATATATGATTTTAATATATATTTATATTGTTTATGCTAGAATATAAACAATAAACAATGCTCAAATATGAACAAACATGTAGAATTGAAATTATATTTAAGAATCTCAAGTTTTGCTATTCAATTCCACAAAGTTCATACTAAGTTTATAATACCCTTCCAACTTGGACTGTATCAAGCAGATTGAGGCAGAACTCTAAAATTTGTATTATATAGTTATTCTCTGCCGCTACACCAATACAATCATACTCAGATGAATATGTATATGAAATTTTGCAGTCGGTCCACGACGGCACGCTTAATTTGTTCGTAGGTCGAGATCAGCGCAGCACGGCACGCTGCATTTGTTTGCATGTATTCAACTGGCAGAAATAGATACCCGTGCCTATAGATGTTAGCACATCAAAAAACATCTATGTGGTTGTTGTTATTAGGACAACCGTATTCTACGGTTAACCTATGCTCCCGTGTGATCTAACACAGGCTGTGCACTTTTTTATTCAATTTCAATCCTTTGGAGGAGAGTTTTTCAGCCATGAAGGCGTGCAGGTCAATTTGGAATGGCCTAGAGGAGGAAGAAAAGAGGATGACAAAAAATAAGGAGAAGAACAGGATTAACATGCCAACCGTGAAACGGTTAGTTCCAGCCCTGCGAAGCAGAATGTCAAAAAACGCACAAAGACGGTGGACACCAATCCCGAACGTGTGGTCATCTCGAGGCGGACTAAACGGGTGCATAAGCTGGCAGAAAAGAAGAAGCTTGAGGAACTAGTGCCCTTGGACAAGAAAGATGTCCCTAGAAAGGCACAAGCTCACGTGGGGAAAAAGACGGTAAGGATTAAAGCCAGGCCACGAACGGAGGCAATCTTGATGCGACCCGAGATCAAATGTAAGGTGAACCCAAAAAGTTCAGGAGTCCAAGTAAGGACCATCCGAGAGACCCGAACAGGGGGTGTCCTGCTAGAAATTGGACAAGGTTCCAAGGACAGTGTTGCCTTCTGGGACTCAATTGCGGTGGCGCTAGGGGGACTGGCAGCTGTGTCCTGCTTAAAACCAAGGTGCACTGTGGAAATCCGGGATCTTGACTGCTTTACAGAGGTAGCCGATATTAAGGCAGCACTTATGCGGGATGTGCCCAACCTTGCGGAAGTTAGGGTTGGATTCATCCCAAGAACTTTCAGGGGGCAAAGATTGGCGGTGGTCGAGATGGATCTGCGCGATGCATCTTACTTCCTGGGGCATGGTAAGGTCCGCATTGGCTGGGTTAACTGCCGAGTGCGGGAAAGATCTTCTGTGACGCGCTGTTACAGATGTCTTGGCTACGGACATGTGGCCAAGGGGTGCAAGGGGCCTGATCGAAGTTCCTTGTGCTATAAATGTGGGGCAGCTGGGCACAGAGCCATGACGTGCGATGCGGCGGCACGTTGCTTTATATGTGCTGACAAGGGCAAATGCGAAGAGGACCTTGGACACAAACCAGGGTCCGTAAATTGCAGAACGTTGAAGGAGGCGCTCAGGAAGGCCAGAGAGAAGTCGCAATGATCCGCGTCCTGCAGGGAAACACAAATAGGAGCCGAACCGCCAACGACTTGCTTAATCATTTGGCGGTAGAGAAGGGGGCCGACTTACTCCTGCTGAGTCAGCAGTATCGAAATAGAGAGTCTACCACGTGGTACTCCGATAACCTTGGTACTGCAGCTATCTGGGTGCTTGATCCTGGAAAGGTCCAGGTCACCGGTCACGGTCGAGGGAATGGGTATGTCTGGGTGAGGTGTGGGACGGTGACTTTTTTAAGTTGCTATCTTACGCCCAACCAGACGATCCAAAGCTATAGAGACCAGCTGGGCGGACTGGAAGACGCAGTAATGGGGTCTTCAGGACACAAGGTAGTGGCCGGAGACTTCAACGCGAGAGCCCTGGAATGGGGTATGCTCTACCCAGACGGCCGGGGTAAGCTCATGCTTGAGATGGCCGCGAGAGTGGGGCTTATTGTTCTGAACATAGGAGATGTTACGACCTTTCGGAGACCGGGATATGGGGAAACAATCCCTGATGTCTCGTTTGCCTCAGAGGGCCTCGGACCGCTTGTTCGGGGTTGGAGGGTCATTGAGGACTACACCGGTAGTGACCACCAATACATCATATTTGATGTAAGCAACGGTGGATCCCAGCGCAGGGAGACACGAAGGCAATTCACCAGATGGAACCTTACGAGAATGATGACCGAGTCTTTCCAGAGAAATCTTGAGAGGGGCGCTGCATTGATGGAGGAGGTTTATCAGATTGGGGGCGTGGCAGCCGAGGCATAGACGGTTTCGACCATGAGTGTGATCAGGTCGGCTTGTGAGGCTTCTATGCCCCGCAGTAGGCCACGTCACGATAAAAGACCTGTTTACTGGTGGAAACCGGAGATAGCGGACCTGCGCAGGAGATGCCACAGGCTTCGTCGTGCCACGCAACGTGGAAGGAACCGAATTGGAGCGAATGAAAAGTCGGCGGAACAAAAGGCTGCAAAAAGGAACTGCGAGGAGCCATCAATGAGAGCAAGGCCCGTTGTTGGAGGGAGTTGGTGGAAGATGTAGATAGGAATCCATGGGGACTGGGCTACAAACTCGTGACCCAAAAGCTGGGGGCTCTGAAACCTGTTGAGCCCAAAGAAGCCGTGCTTATGGAGAGCATAGTTGTAGCGCTGTTCCCCCAGCACCCGATAAGGCCCCAGAGGTATTGGAGCCAAATGGAAGAAGTTCCTCTGTTCACCGTGGAAGAACTGGAGCAGGCAGTCCTCACGATGAAGGACAAGAAGGCATTTGGGCCAACTCTCTTGAAAAAGAAATGTATGGGATGAGGCTCGCACAGGTTCAACGAAGGGGGGCTTTGAGAGTGGCTTCGGCTTATCGCATGGTGTCAGAGCCTGCGGTATTCGTGATCGCTGGGGTGACACCAATACACCTCCTTGCTAAGGAGCGGCGTGCTATTTTCTTGAGGAAAACTGCACAGGAAGGGGAAATTGCGTCCCAAGACGAGAAAGCCCTTACAATCCGCGAATGGCAGAGTCTGTGGCAGAGTGAAAGTAGAGGAAGATGGACGGCGCTTCTCATTATAGACGTGGAGCTGTGGATAAGAAGGAAACATGGTGAGGTAGATTACTACCTTACACAGCTTCTCTCGGGACACGGCTACTTTTGGCACTACCTTTACCGAATGGCAAAGTCAGCATCACAAGATTGTTTGTACTGTCCTGGATGCAGAGACAACGTTGAACATAATTTCTTTGTGTGTCAAAAATGGGACTGGCACCGCTTGATGCTGGCTCAGCAAACAGAAAGTGCAATTACACCGGATAATATAGTAGCGGTGATGCTTCAGACGGAGGGTAATTGGGGCCGAGTGGCACAATACGTACAGCGAATTCTAAGGGCCAAAAAGGCCAATCTGGATCGGGCTCAGGGTGAGTCTGAGGTTGTAATAATTTCGAACTCGCCCTGAGCTCGGCTTGGAGCGGCCCTCTTGGCCGATCGAGCTTGTAATAAGTGAGTAAGAAGAAGATGGCGTTTAAGGCCATATAACGGATCTAGCCCGAAGTAATGTGTTAAACGGTTCCGGGCTAGTGTCCGAGGTGAGTCGAGTTGCTCGACCGTAGGGGAGGGGTTTTAGTGGGTGCAAGCCCCACATACCTCTCTGCGACGACAGATTGAGAGATGCGCAAAGGCATTTCCCCACCCCGAACAAAAAAAAAAAAAAAATTGTTATTATTAATAATATTATATTGTTAATTTTATTATTATTATTATTATTATTATTATTAGTGCAAGCACCACATACCTCTCTGCGACGACAGATTGAGAGATGCGCAAAGGCATTTCCCATCCCCAAAAAAAAAAAAAATTGACAGCCTGTGTCAGATCACACGGGCGCATAGGTTAGCCGTAGAATACGTCTGTCCTTGTGCAACAAAAATTATGAAGCGGTAGCCTAATAACAACAACCACATAGATGTTTTATTTTATTTTTAATTGTGTTTGTTGTCATTTGGCTAATTTTTTCCTTTTTACTGCAATACTGGTTAGCATCTCTGATATAAATTTAACAAACATTGACTTGAAATAAAAATATATATTTACATAATTTATTACATCAAAATTTGTGCATAATTAAATCTAAAATTGTATTTTTGTTTTATGTTTGAAATGTGACTTTTGATATGACAGGTTTGTGAAAGGAAAAGTATGATATGTAATTCATTAATGATACACTTAAATTTCTAGCAAATACTAAATCTATATTGGTTAGAGCTAAGGTGGTTGCTGCATTTTTAATATACTTTAATTTGAATTTTTCTTCCATAAATTCTGCAAATAAACAATCATTTGTCATTTCTAAATTAAAGCATATTTTTTCTACCTGTGTTATTTGCAGTTGTTGCAACTGTAGTTGTTGCCGTCTGTATATTAAAATTAATTGTATAATACAAATTTAATTACATATATAAAAACACGCTGTTTGTACCAATTGCGTTCAAGTTGGTGGAGTCTTTTATAGAATAATTTCGAATATTTAATTTTAAAACACAACTTACCTGAACTTCTATTCCGAAAATTTAAAATATTCACTCTGTTACGCAGCGAAGCTACGTTTCTTTTTACAGGCGGCATTGTTCAATATTCATTTAAATTAAATTAAATTAACTTAATTCACAGTAACTGTTCACAAGATGCGAAAATCAGGGCTGCCACCGTAAAGACGAATTATCGATAGTTTAACTCACGATAGTTTATATGATATTTTTGCACGGGCATATTTATTTTTTTGGTGCAAAAGCATAATTAAATGTGCAACACAAACAACAAAACATGATTTCGAAAACTTGCACGCAAATTTCAGAATTGGGGTAAACATATTTTATTGTGTTATAATTGTTTGGGGTGACGCTTTAGTTGAGCTTGTTCACCCCTGGCACGGAAGAATTTATGTATGAAAATTTAATTATGCCCGAATATCTTAATGAAATTTCCACATTTAGAAGCTATCAGTCATGACCGCATGTATGTCATGTATGTGATTTTTGCACTGATTTTTTGTCTTAAAAAGTTATATATTTGGCAAAATTATTAGAAGTTTGAATGTGGGAATGTTTGTTTACCTTATCTCAACTTAAATTCGAAAATCTCAGATTAATTGATTGATTATTGAGATTGCTAGAGCAATTTAAAATCTTCAAAATGAAGCAAAATTTTGCATGTTTTTGGTCTCATTTTTTTAATAGAAAATGTAATCACTTCATATATATATATATAGCTTAAAATAAAGGTTGAAGCCTTGGCTTTAAAATGAAATTAATTTGAGGAAAATCTATTCATTAGTTCATGAGCAATGAGCGATTTTGTGAAGCAACCATATTACAGCAACAACTTTTTTGGATAGCACACTCATACCGAAACGTAAGACGTATTCTACGTCAAAAAACCGTTTTTATGGCAACGTGTCTGTTAGCTTTAACATGGCAAAGTCCAAACAAGCGATCTCCAACAACGCCATCCTTTTATATGGATGCGAGCTATGGGCAGATACGCTTAAGGTTAAATGCAGGATGAAGCCCCTACAGGCGGTTCAGAGAACAGTCGCGTTAAGAATAACAAGCGCATACCGAACTGTATCAGGCGCAGTCTCGCTTGCTATTGCGGGCTTGATACCAATCGACCTCCAAGCAAGGGAACGTAAAAAAATATATGAGCTTAGACAACAAAGGGAAGCCACTATACAAAACCTTAACACATTTAAGCAAGAGACAATCGCCTTATGGCAGGAAAGATGGACAAAAGAACGATATGGAAGATGGACAGCAAGACTACTGCCATGTATTAATGACTGGACCTTAAGAAAACATGGAGCCGTAGACTACTACGTCACACAAATGATGACGGGACATGGCTACTTTAGTGCCTTCCTAAATTCAATAGGAAAGAGCACGGAAGCTAGCTGTGTATATGGAGATGCAGAAATCGACAATGTGGAACATACAATCTTCCACTGCGAGCGTTTCAGACATGAAAGGCGACAAGTCGAGCACACAACGGGCCCTCTCACACCGGAGAACGTCGTAGCTAAGATGATAGACAGCGAGTATTCTTGGAGAAAAGTATCTGTCTACATTGGCGACATTTTGAGACGCAAAAAGAAAGACTTCGAGGAGAGGATGTAAAATAATGTGGACTCACAAAAATGTACAAAAAAGACCTAGATGAGAGGTCGGAATGGGATATCTGGACGCAGATAAGCGCTTATTGCTTAGATGGTCCCACTTGAATCATCTCACAATAAGGGCTCATGCTTATTAAAGAAGAAGGCACAAAGGCCCCACTTCGAAGTATTGCGAAAGCGTTTTTGAAGTGGAGATATGCCAAACGATGAGGGGTTGTTAGTGGGTATTCTAATTTGTAGAGAGCCCCACACTCCCCTACTAAGACGATAGTAGGAAGTGCGTAAACGCATTTTCCCCTCCCAACCCAATAAAAAAAAAAAAATAACAATAAAATAAATTTATTATTAGTATTATTATTATTATTATTATTATAA
>JAWNNU010000709.1:0-11104 GCA_035044585.1 Scaptomyza polygonia | reverse complement strand
GGAATGGGGGGCTTGGCTCAAAAACTTTGATGCAGTATTTTGCGGGTCAATACCAGTTATTTTCCTACTTTTCCTCCTTCTTCCTTCCAAATTTGGTGACTCTAGCTCAAACTTTGTTAAAGGTAGAGGCTGGGGGCAGGTATTGGGGGGTGTGGCGTCCAAAGTTTTGCTTCAGATCTATTTATGATGTTAATTGCTATCCTCATACCAAATTTGGTGACTCTAGCTCAAAGTTAGTAGAATATGGTGGAAGGGGGGCTGGGGGCTGGGAGCTGGTATGGGGGGGCGTGGCGTCCAAAGTTTTGCTGCAGATCTATTTTTGATGTTAATTGCTATCCTCATACCAAATTTGGTGGTTCTAGCTTAAAAACTGTAATAGATTTAAGCATTTCTGTTTTTAAGCTGCGAGGGGGCTGGGGGCGGAATGGGTAGGTGGGGCCCCAAAACTTTGATGCAGTTTTTGGGGGGTCGTTTCCAGTTATCTACCTACCAAATTTTGTGACTCTAGCTCATACACTTTGGAAGATACACGCACTACCGTTTTTAGCGAAGCGTTGGGGTGGTTGAGGGCGGATAGGGCAGTATAGATAGGCGTGGCATCCAAAGTTTGTATGATTTTGATTGGGGATCGTCAACACCTATCGTGGCACCAAATTTGATGGCTCTAGCTCAAAAAATTTAGAAGATATGGGCATTTTTGGTGTTAAACTGCGGGGGGCTGGGGGTGGCATAGGTGGGCGTGGCTCCAAAATTTTTGATGCAGTTTTTTGGGGGTTGGTAGTAGCTATTTTCTCCCCAAATTTGGTAGTTCTAGCTGTAAGGGCTTGCGAAATAGCTGGATCTATCGATTTTGCGTTATCGAGTTTATCGATTTGCCAGCCCCCTAGTTATCGTAGAGCTCCAATCTTGACACTTTAATTTACTATGCCATAGATAAAGAGATTTGCAAAGTTTGAAGTCTCTAACTTGAAGGGTGTGGAAAAAAGTTGCGAACACACGGACGGACAGACGGACAGACGCCTTGACGGACATTGCACAAACCCAATATACTCTTTACCTTCGGTATCGAGTATAAAAATAAGAATAAAATATTTCGCGTAAAATGTTGAGGCGCTTACGAATTTCGAGCATAGCATATACATTGCATTTCCATGCGTAGGTGTAGCTTGTCTGGCAACGCTTAAAAATATGCCAAACGAGTGCAATATGACATGTGTTTGTATGTAAGCGATCAAGCAAGAATGGCAAAAACACATGTTCACAGAACGATAGTGATCAGAAAAGTGTACTGCCTCAGCACATAGTCATTAGTATATCTCAGCTGTATACATTTTGCTAATCCTTACGCAATCACGATAATTGCGTAAATACACAGAGTAAGCAACCATGCAGCGCCATCTAGGTAATAAACGGACACAAGTGTTTACTTATCGATTGATAGGCTGCAAAAGATCAAACTAGATCGCGCTGCACCGTATTTGATAAGAATAACAATTTGGCTTTTTATAGAAAATCTAAATCTAGATAGGAAAATTACATCGGCGGCTTGGGTGGGTTTGGCATCCAAATTTTAAAGGATTCTACATCACCTATCTTGGCATCAAATTTGGTGGCTCTAGTTCAAATATTGGAGAAGATATAGGCGTTTTGATTTTTAATGCAAGGGTGGCTCGGGAATGGGGTGCTTGGCTCAAAAACTTTGATGCAGTTTTTTGCGGGTCAATACCAGTTATTTTCCTACTTTTCCTCCTTCTTCCTTCCAAATTTGGTGACTCTAGCTCAAACTTTGTTAAAGGTAGGGGCTGGGGGTTGGTATGGGGGGGTGTGGCGTCCAAAGTTTTGCTGCAGATCTATTTATGATGTTAATTGCTATCCCCATACCAAATTTGGTGACTCTAGCTCATAGTTAGTAGAATATGGTGGAAGTGGGGCTGGGGGCTGGTATGTGGGTGTGGCGTCCAAAGTTTTGCTGCAGATCTATTTATGATGTTAATTGCTATCCTCATACCAAATTTGGTGACTCTAGCTCAAAGTTAGTAGAATATTATGGAAGGGATGGCTGGGGCGGTATGGGTGGGGGGCGCCATCCAAATTTTTTGGTTTTCTTCACCTCCAATCTTGGCACCAAATTTGGCGGCTCTAGCTCAAAAGCTGTGGAAAATATAGGCGTTTTTGATTACGAAATGCAGGGGACTTAGGAACGGGGGGGGGGGGGCAGTTTTTGGGGAGTCGTTTCCAGTTATCTACCTACCAAATTTGGTGGCTCTAGCTTAAACGCTTTGGAAAATACACGCATTCCCGTTTTTAGTGAAGCATTGGGGCGGTTTGGGGCAGCTTGGGCAGTATGGATTGGCGTGGCATCCAAAGTTTTTATGCATTTTTTTGGAGGTTGTAATCACCTATCTTGGCACAAAATTTGGTGGTTCTAGCTTAAAAACTGTAATAGATATAAGCATTTCTGTTTTTAAGCTGCGAGGGGGCTGGGGGCGGAATGGGTGGGTGGGGCCCCAAAACTTTGATGCAGTTTTTGGGGGGTCGATTTCAGTTATCTACCTACCAAATTTTGTGACTCTAGCTCAAACACTTTGGAAGGTACACGCACTACCGTTTTTAGCGAAGCGTTGGGGTGGTTGAGGGCGGATAGGGCAGTATAGATGGGCGTGGCATCCAAAGTTTTTGATGCAGTTTTTTGGGGGTTGTTAGTAGCTATTTGCTCCCCAAATTTGGTAGTTCTAGCTGTAAGGGCTTGCGAAATAGCTGGATCTATCGATTTTGCGTTATCGAGTTTATCGATTTGCCAGCCCCCTAGTTATCGTAGAGCTCCAATCTTGACACTTTAATTTACTATGCCATAGATAAAGAGATTTGCAAAGTTTGAAGTCTCTAACTTGAAGGGTGTGGAAAAAAGTTGCGAACATACGGACGGGCAGACGGACAGACACCATGACGGAAATTGCACAAACCCAATATACTCTTTACCTTCGGTATCGAGTATAAAAATAAGAATAAAATATTTCGCGTAAAATGTTGAGGCGCTTACGCATTTCGAGCATAGCATATACATTGCATTTCCATGCGTAGGTGTAGCTTGTCTGGCAACGCTTAAAAATATGCCAAAACGAGTGCAATATGACATGTGTTTGTATGTAAGCGATCAAGCAAGAATGGCAAAAACACATGTTCACAGAACGATAGTGATCAGAAAAGTGTACTGCCTCAGCACATAGTCATTAGTATATCTCAGCTGTATACATTTTGCTAATCCTTACGCAATCACGATAATTGCGTAAATACACAGAGTAAGCAACCATGCAGCGCCATCTAGGTAATAAACGGACACAAGTGTTTACTTATCGATTGATAGGCTGCAAAAGATCAAACTAGATGGCGCTGCACCGTAATTGATAAGAATAACAATTTGGCTTTTTATAGAAAATCTAAATCTAGATAGGAAAATTACATCGGCGGCATGGGTGGGTTTGGCATCCAAATTTTAAAGGATTCTACATCACCTATCTTGGCATCAAATTTGGTGGCTCTAGTTCAAACTTTGTTAAAGGTAGAGGCTGGGGGCAGGTATTGGGGGGTGTGGATCTATTTATGATGTTAATTGCTATCCTCATACCAAATTTGGAGACTCTATCTCAAAGTTAGTAGAATATGGTGGAAGGGGGGCTGGGGGCTGGGAGCTAGTATGGGGGGCGTGGCGTCCAAAGTTTTGCTGCAGATCTATTTTTGATGTTAATTGCTATCCTCATACCAAATTTGGTGGCTCTAGCTTAAACGCTTTGGAAAATACACGCATTCCCGTTTTTAGTGAAGCATTGGGGTGGTTTGGGGCAGCTTGGGCAGTATGGATTGGCGTGGCATCCAAAGTTTTTATGCATTTTTTTGGAGGTTGTAATCACCTATCTTGGCACAAAATTTGGTGGTTCTAGCTTAAAAACTGTAATAGATATAAGCATTTCTGTTTTTAAGCTGCGAGGGGGCTGGGGGCGGAATGGGTAGGTGGGGCCCCAAAACTTTGATGCAGTTTTTGGGGGGTCGTTTCCAGTTATCTACCTTGCAAATTTTGTGACTCTAGCTCAAACACTTTGGAAGAAACACGCACTACCGTTTTTAGCGAAGCGTTGGGGTGGTTGAGGGCGGATAGGGCAGTATAGATAGGCGTGGCATCCAAAGTTTGTATGATTTTGATTGGGGATCGTCAACACCTATCGTGGCACCAAATTTGATGGCTCTAGCTCAAAAAATTTAGAAGATATGGGCATTTTTGGTGTTAAACTGCGGGGGGCTGGGGGTGGCATAGGTGGGCGTGGCTCCAAAATTTTTGATGCAGTTTTTTGGGGGTTGGTAGTAGCTATTTTCTCCCCAAATTTGGTAGTTCTAGCTGTAAGGGCTTGCGAAATAGCTGGATCTATCGATTTTGCGTTATCGAGTTTATCGATTTGCCAGCCCCCTAGTTATCGTAGAGCTCCAATCTTGACACTTTAATTTACTATGCCATAGATAAAGAGATTTGCAAAGTTTGAAGTCTCTAACTTGAAGGGTGTGGAAAAAAGTTGCGAACACACGGACGGACAGACGGACAGACGCCTTGACGGACATTGCACAAACCCAATATACTCTTTACCTTCGGTATCGAGTATAAAAATAAGAATAAAATATTTCGCGTAAAATGTTGAGGCGCTTACGAATTTCGAGCATAGCATATACATTGCATTTCCATGCGTAGGTGTAGCTTGTCTGGCAACGCTTAAAAATATGCCAAAACGAGTGCAATATGACATGTGTTTGTATGTAAGCGATCAAGCAAGAATGGCAAAAACACATGTTCACAGAACGATAGTGATCAGAAAAGTGTACTGCCTCAGCACATAGTCATTAGTATATCTCAGCTGTATACATTTTGCTAATCCTTATGCAATCACGATAATTGCGTAAATACACAGAGTAAGCAACCATGCAGCGCCATCTAGGTAATAAACGGACACAAGTGTTTACTTATCGATTGATAGGCTGCAAAAGATCAAACTAGATCGCGCTGCACCGTATTTGATAAGAATAACAACTTGGCTTTTTATAGAAAATCTAAATCTAGATAGGAAAATTACATCGGCGGCTTGGGTGGGTTTAGCATCCAAATTTTAAAGGATTCTACATCACCTATCTTGGCATCAAATTTGGTGGCTCTAGTTCAAATATTGGAGAAGATATAGGCGTTTTGATTTTTAATGCAAGGGTGGCTCGGGAATGGGGTGCTTGGCTCAAAAACTTTGATGCAGTTTTTTGCGGGTCAATACCAGTTATTTTCCTACTTTTCCTCCTTCTTCCTTCCAAATTTGGTGACTCTAGCTCAAACTTTGTTAAAGGTAGGGGCTGGGGGTTGGTATGGGGGGGTGTGGCGTCCAAAGTTTTGCTGCAGATCTATTTATGATGTTAATTGCTATCCCCATACCAAACTTGGTGACTCTAGCTCATAGCTAGTAGAATATGGTGGAAGTGGGGCTGGGGGCTGGTATGTGGGTGTGGCGTCCAAAGTTTTGCTGCAGATCTATTTATGATGTTAATTGCTATCCTCATACCAAATTTGGTGACTCTAGCTCAAAGTTAGTAGAATATGATGGAAGGGATGGCTGGGGCGGTATGGGTGGGGGGCGCCATCCAAATTTTTTGGTTTTCTTCACCTCCAATCTTGGCACCAAATTTGGCGGCTCTAGCTCAAAAGCTGTGGAAAATATAGGCGTTTTTGATTACAAAATGCAGGGGACTTAGGAACGGGGGGGGGGGCAGTTTTTGGGGAGTCGTTTCCAGTTATCTACCTACCAAATTTGGTGGCTCTAGCTTAAACGCTTTGGAAAATACACGCATTCCCGTTTTTAGCGAAGCGTTGGGGTGGTTGAGGGCGGATAGGGCAGTATAGATGGGCGTGGCATCCAAAGTTTTTGATGCAGTTTTTTGGGGGTTGTTAGTAGCTATTTGCTCCCCAAATTTGGTAGTTCTAGCTGTAAGGGCTTGCGAAATAGCTGGATCTATCGATTTTGCGTTATCGAGTTTATCGATTTGCCAGCCCCCTAGTTATCGTATAGCTCCAATCTTGACACTTTAATTTACTATGCCATAGATAAAGAGATTTGCAAAGTTTGAAGTCTCTAACTTGAAGGGTGTGGAAAAAAGTTGCGAACACACGGACGGACAGACGGACAGACGCCTTGACGGACATTGCACAAACCCAATATACTCTTTACCTTCGGTATCGAGTATAAAAATAAGAATAAAATATTTCGCATATACATTGCGTTTCCATGCGTAGGTGTAGCTTGTCTGGCAACGCTTAAAAATATGCCAAAACGAGTGCAATATGACATGTGTTTGTATGTAAGCGATCAAGCAAGAATGGCAAAAACACATGTTCACAGAACGATAGTGATCAGAAAAGTGTTCTGTTTCAGCACATAGTCATTAGTATATCTCAGCTGTATAAGTTAACCGTGGAGCATAGTGCCGACGCCGCGCGTCATAATGCTGACACTGCGCATAGGCCAACGACTCCGCCGAATTGCATGACACTGCGCATAGGCCAACGACTCCGCCAAATTGCAACATGATATCTTGCACGAGCCGCAAGATCAGCAATTCGGCATCCGGCGTAACGGCAAGCTAGGGCTTTAAATATAAGAACAATTGTACTTTTAGCTTTAGTTCTAAATTGACTCCACATGAAGACGCTTCGTCCATGTGATGAATAAACAGTTACAAGATAATATCCTGTCTATAACTTTATTGATTAAATAATTCGGCTGTTGTCCGGGTTATGGTAATACGATTCAGTAAAACTGGCACCCAACGCTTACAAACTCACACCTGAAAGAGTTCACCAAATAAAAAGTGAAAAACTATAATAAAACAAAAAACACACAGTACACAAACTCATACCTAGGAGTTTGCAAACACAAAAACATACAAGTAAAACACAAACAATCCGCGTATAAGAATGCGCAAACACAAAAGTAAAAATTAAAACATTTAAAAGTGACAATAAAAACACAAACACACATCAAAACATTCGCAAGTTTAAATAAAAAAAAAACTAATGAGTGTTAGAACTCACGAGCGATGTGTTAACAGCTGCTTGTACCTGTTTGGTTGCTTTATATTAGCATAAAAAAGAAAAGAATAGTTTATTGAATTTAGTTTCCCTTTTATTAGTATAATTTTTATTTCATGAGGCTTTTTATGCAGTGATCTGTGTAAATGCAACTCTGGTTTAAATTTATGGTCGATAAACATTAATCGTTGCCATCGATTGTTTTATTTGTTAACAAATGATTATTGATTGAGAGAGAAACAAGTAAATAAAATGGATTTAGCAAAGAACTTTTGAGTGCGACAGGTATGGCGGTTGAGGCATTGGATTTTGGTCTCTTTCACCTTCAACGTTTCGCAAATTGAATGCAAACTGCTGGAGCGCTTTACCCTGTCCTTATAAATATCGCTCCGAACATTATATAAATGTTCGTGCTGCTCATATTGACTTAACATCAGTTCAATCAACTCTCTTGTCCAAAACATTTTAATTAATAATATTAAACCACAATAATGAACAACGTATTTACTAATTGTGGCAATAGTTGCATGTGCGATATTGTGTATCGATAATTTTAATATTCACATCGAACACTGTGCAACTCTGTGTTTACATGTAATCAGAATAGTGCAAAGCAAAATGAGAAAATTGAATCATTGCTACCAATGTCATGAAGCATTGCTTGCAGCTGTTTCACCACTACCCCCTTTGCCAACAAACGAATGCAGCAGAAGCAAAAAGTTCATCGTGTAAAAGGGGTCTTATTGGCATATACCCGCTGCTTTCTATTATGGAAGGGCGGGATCGACTTACATATATGAACTTTGTGCAATTCTACAGCTTAACGTGAGAGCTTTAATATTATTTCTATTCTACATGTTTATTTATATTCCAGCAATAAGGTTTGGTATTCATATCCAATAAAAGAACTTGCATATAATTATGTAAGTGTTAGAGTGTTCATTGAAAATTATTTAATATTGGTACAAAGGGTATTTTTGCATAGGTCATATATGTTTCAAACGCACTTTAATCGACGGGCCGCTGAACGCAAAGGGAAACTGAACAAAACAACAACGTGCTGGCTTGTCGTAGCTGAGACGCACA
This sequence comes from Scaptomyza polygonia, assembly GCA_035044585.1. NCBI lineage: Eukaryota > Metazoa > Arthropoda > Insecta > Diptera > Drosophilidae > Scaptomyza > Scaptomyza polygonia. The sequence goes on along the minus strand of JAWNNU010000709.1, from coordinate 2,910 downwards.
AGCTGCACAAAGAGTAAATACCCCTTGAACCAATATTCAATAATTGTCAATAAAAACTCTAATATTTGATTTTAATATATATATTGTTTATGCTAGAATATAAACAATAAACAATGCTAGAATATAAACAAACATGTAAAATTGAAATTATATTAACCCTCATCCTGTATTTTGGGCAAATTTTGCCCAAACACGTTTTTATCTATACGAATCTGGCGTAAATTTAGCGATATCGGCATGAAATTTCTAGAGAATTATTTTATAAGGCAGATTAAGCTGTGTTGTAAAAATTAATATTGTGGCTCCATCAGGGACTCTCCCATGGAGAAAGTAACGAATCTTGTAATTTGGGCTAATTTTGCCCAATACAATTTTCCGGTGTTTCTGGAAGCCATATTTAGACCAATGTTCATCAAGCCTCAAACAATCATTCAAATAAACTGGAGACAAACCCAAATTTTTTTTAGTGCAGTCTCGTCTGCAAAAAAAAACAACAAAATACCTACAAACTTCGTAGCCCAACAACAAAAATATCAAAGATCCGTTACATTGACGATCAAAAAAGAAATACGAAATTTTTTTTGTGTAATTGTATTGCTTATGGAAAGAGCAGTTCATGTATACATAAACTGCTCGCCTAACATAACAGTTATTTGTGTGTACGAGTGAAAACAAAAGAGACAACTGTGCAAATGTGCCTATGGCGTTGATTATGACAAATGTATTGTGTTTTGTTTTTCAAAGTCAAATAAGTAAATAGATCTTTTCATAGTAAGTTTACTTAGGAAAAGAAAAAACAATGCCCAAAAAGGTATGTTAAAAATATGCATATACTTTTCCATAAAACGCGTATATAAATTAATTTCAATTAGTTGGCGGCGCTTACTCGATGCCAAATAGAAGAGCTGCTCGGCGAATCAGAAAGTGATGCTGAAGGGCGTATCACTGACCATGAAAGCTCTCTTGAAGATTTTGAAATCTCATCAAATGAAGGATCAGTGACATGTATTTCCATATCTGAGGGAGAAAGTGTTAACTCCGATGAACAACAAGTTTCTGTTCCAGCGCAAGACCCATCTCCTGGATTTATTTCTAAAGACAAAAAAACAATTTGGTACGAAAAATGTGGCAGCGCATTGGTTGGTAGAAAAACGCAAGAACACATAATTACTACTACTCCAGGACCAACTCAATATGCCATTGCACGTGTTAGCGATATCAAATCTACATTTGAGTTGTTTATGACAAAGGAGATTCAAATTATTATTATAAGGATGACAAATATTGAAGGTATTCACCGTATTTTGAAAATTTTGCACATTACAAACTTATTTATACATTAATAGGTATAAAAGTGTTTGGAGAAGCTTGGAAGGAAATTAACCATGCTTCCTTGAATGCATATTTCGGATTGCTGTTATTAGCTGGCATGTATCGCTCTTGTGGTGAAGCAATGGAATGTTTATGGGACGATCTGAAAGGAAGACCCATATTCAAAGTGAGTGGTACTCGAACTTGCAGAAGGACTCAAAGGCCGAAATATAACTTGCGATAACTTTTTCACCTCATACGATCTTGCTGTTGAGCTGCTGAAAAAGAAAATGACAATAGTTGGGACTGTCCGTAAAAATAAATTGTTTCTACCTCCACATATTTTGGACATGAGAAAAAAACCTATATTTTACTCAGAGTTTCTTTTTGAACATAAATATAAGGTTACATTAGTAGCTTATGTTCCAAAAAAATATCGGTGCGTATATCTTATAAGCACATTCCACCAAGACGCAAAAGCACACGATAAACAGTCGAAGAAACCAGAAATAATATAGTATTATAACCATACAAAGGCTGGGGTGGATACACTAGACCAACTGGTTGCCACATATACTTGCAAGCGGAAGACTAATAGATGGCCTGTAGTTCTATTCGCAAATATTCTTGATGTGTCTGCATGCAATGCTTTTGTGATTTGGACAGCAATAAAACCCGAGTGGAACAAATCAAAGCATTTTCGTCGCAGACTCTTTTTGGAAGAGCTGGGATTTGAGCTTTTGAAAGAGGAAAAGCAGGAGCGTAAGACACAGCCATATGTCACTGTAGCTAAGAAGCTTACTCACCCGCAAGAAGAGAAAAAAATAAAGAAAGCCCGTTGTCATTTCTGTGAAAACAAAACTAACAGCACTAAATACAATACAAAATGTAAGAACTGTAACTTATTCGTGTGCAAAAATCATTCCACTACAGAAATTATATGTAATGCTTGCAACAAAATGTAATTAAACTAGTAAAATTATATTGGGCAAATTTGGCCCAAAATACAAGATTCGTTGTTTTTTTATTTTACAGGATGAGGGTTAAAGAATCTCAAGTTTTGCTATTCAATTGCACAAAGTTCATATTAAGTTATACTACCCTACAAACTTAGACACATTGTTAGCAAGACTTTGTATTTTACAATTATTCTCTGCCGCTACACCAATACAATCATACTCAGAGGAATATGTATATGAAATTTTGCAGTCGGTCCACGAGTGCACGCTAAATTTGTTCGTAGTTCGAGCCCGTTACAGTTCGGCACGCAGAATTTGCCCTTTTAGCAGAGCTGCACGCTGCATTGTTTGCATGTATTATCAAATGGAAGAAACGTGTACCCGTGGCTATAGATGTTAACACATCAAAACATACAATTAAAACACAAGCAATTCACGCATAAGAAGTTACAAACACAAAAGTAAAGATTAAAACATTTAAAAAGTGACAATAAATATGCAAACGTACATCAAAACATTCGCAAGTAAAAAAACATACAATTAAAACACAAGCAAATCACGCATGCGAATTTACAAACGCAAAAGTACAGATTAAAACGTTTATAAGTGACAATAAATACGCGAACGTACATCAAAACAT
>JAWNNU010000704.1:0-146615 GCA_035044585.1 Scaptomyza polygonia | reverse complement strand
TGTGGATGTACAATCGATATCGAGCGCTTGATTTTCATAAACCCTACTCAACTCCTGGCCAGGTTGATAACCGGCATGACACATGTGCCTCCTTAGGTCGACCAGGTATTCTTTGTACCCCTCCCCAACACGTTGCCGGCAGGCCCTGATTTCGTCTTCCAATCTGTCTTTATACTTGGGGGGTTAAAAAAAAAGTTTTTATTTATTTATTTATTGTCGGCTATGAGCAGCTGACATGAAAATAATAATAATGTAAAATAATTATAGTAAAAATAATTAAATTTACACTAAAATTTAAAATTATATGTAAAGCTGAGATAAAATTAAGGTAAAAAACGTTAAAGCTCTGGGAAATGCAACACGAAAATTAGAAGTCCAACATTTGTTGCATGGATTGGGAAAAACCCAGAAAAACCCAATCAGACCTGCAGAAGATTAGTGATGAGTGGTTACGATTAGACAAAGAAAACAGGATCGATTGTTTTAGCACTGGACCACAGAGTCAAGGGAATAAAGCCTGTTAGAGTCAGAACATATAAAACGAAGTTTTTTTTTTTTTGAATCTCTCTTTTTATTTACAATCTGTCTGTTTAACAATAAGTAAATTGTATAATTAATATTAAATTAACAGAAATAGCAGTTTTCCAATGAGACCTGCTATTATATATCACATCTTTTCAGTTTGTTGGATTTATCTGTCGGGAAGATCGAGAATGTGGTGTCTTTTCAGTCTTCTTACTGTTTAACTGTTGTCTAATAGACTTAAGGCTAAATTATTTTCGTGGTTATGGAGTCTGTCGATGTATTTCTTACTAGTTTTGTTTATTTCTTCTTTTATGGTTGGAATATTAAGATCTTTGTGTATATTTTCATTAGATACGTAAAAAGGAGCATTGACAATGAGACGCAAAGTTTTCGATTGGTAACGCTGAAGTATCTCGATATTTGAGTTGCTAGCAGTTCCCCAGAGCTGTATAGCGTAGGACCAAACAGGCTTCAGTATAGATTTGTATAGGCGAATTTTGTTTTCTAAAGTGGTTTCTGATTTTCGACTTATCAGCCAGGACATTTTTAGCGTTTTTGCTTTGATGTGGTTTTTCCATATTAATCTGCGGTCGAGATGCAAGCCGAGATACTTCACACAGGTACTTTGTGGAATTGGTGAGCCGTTAAGTGTAACATTTGGGCAGCTACCTGGTCTTAATGAAAAAGTTATTTGGACGGATTTAAGGGAGTTGATTCTAATTTTCCATCGAAGAAACCAGTCTTCAATTAGGCTTAGCTCACACTGTAGGAGTTCGGAAGCTTCATTTCTAGATGTGCTTGTTGCCAAAATGGCTGTATCATCAGCATATGTTGCAACAGTGCAGTTGTTTGTAACTGGCATGTCGGCCGTATATAGGGTGTAGAGAATTAGACCCAGTACGTTTCCTTGTGGGACGCCTGCGTTGATGAAAAGTATTGTTGACGTATCGTTTTTCTGCTGCACGTAAAAGCATCTTTTAGTCAGGTATGATTTGATTAATAAATAGTACGGAGCAGGTAGCCATTTCTTTATCTTGTACAATAAACCATTGTGCCAGACTCGATCGAACGCTTGTTGAACATCAAGAAATGCAGCAGTGCAGTATTTTTTGTTTTCAAATGCAGAAACTATATCATTAATGACCCTGTGACATTGCTCAGGGGTCCCGTGGCTTCTCCTGAATCCGAATTGGTATTCAGGAATGATGGAGAGCTCGTCTAAAATTGGCAACATTCTCTTCAATAGTATTTTTTCAAACACTTTCGAGAATATTGTCAACAGACTAATGGGACGGTATGATGTCAATTCCGTTTCTATTTTGTTTGGCTTGAGGATCAAAATGATCTCTGCACATTTTCATTGACTTGGAAAGTGGTCTAGTCTGAGAATTGCGTTTAATACGAAGGTGAGAAACCGAATGCATTTTGGTGGTAAGCTTTTTAGGGTGATGCCGTCTATTTTATCAGGGCCTGGTGCTTTTTTGATGTTCAAGCATTTGATTTTTGTCACAACTTCTTCATACTTGATGCTTTTAATAGGCAAGCTCATTTGAAAGGGTGACTCAAGGAATTTTTCTACTTCAGTCTCTGTTATAGAATTATTTGTATCGTTAAGGCCTGTACGCAGAAGGCCCGTACAGCGTACGGACTGAAAAACTTCATTTAAAAAAAAATGGTCTCGTACAGCGTACGGCTCGTAATAACATAACGCAGTCCGCAGCACTGTTAGTTACGAGCCGTAAGGCAGTGTTGAACAATGAAAATGTTAATATGTTATTACTTCCGTAAATAGCTGTCTGCACCTATTTACGGTAGCTAAAAGTGCAAAACAATGTCAACACGGAAGAGCCGTTTCGTTAATTTCGAGGAAGACAGCGACAAAATTGCGCTAATTAAGGCAATGGAGTGTCGGCCAGTCCTCTGGGATCTGACAAACAAGTCGCACTCAAATAATATTTTCGTGAAAACCGCTTGGGATGAAATTGGCGCCGAATTGGGAAAAGATGGCAAGTATATTGATCATAATAATCAACTTAATAATATTATATTAAAAATATATTCGTATTTTGATTGCAGTACGTGAATGCAAGATGGCATGGGCAGGTCTGCGCGATAGCTACAGATATAAGCTCAAACATAGCGCTTTACGGGCCAAAAGTGGGAGTGCTGGTGGCAGTGCCCTTAGTGCCCCAAAAATATGTAATTGGGATTTGGCGGCGTACAATTCGAATGTAAACAAGCAACGAAACACAGTTGCTTTCCGATTTATTAAGAGAAAGTATTCGACCAACCGCCACAATATGTGAATTTTTCAACACTTGTCGTTACTGTCAGTAAAGCTTGTGTATTACGGTCCGTACGCTGTACGGGCCTTCTGCGTACAGGCCTTTAGACTGAAACACAGAATGCAGATGTTGTGCAAATGCTACCGCTTGTTCATTATTAGACCTACACCAAGTTCCATTGCTATTACGAATATTTATGTTTCTTTTAGCTGGTCTCTTTAGGTATTTAGTCGCCCTCCATAGGTTGCATTCATTGTTGCTGGAATTAGGGTCTAAGTTTCTGAGATACGCAGCTAGAGATTCATTGCGTAAGCTCGACAGCAGTTGTTTAAGCTCAGATGCAGCCTTGTTGTATAATCTTTTGTCAGCAGGGTAGTGAGTTTCTTGCCAGCGTTTTCGCAGATTCCTTTTATTTTGCATTTTTTGTCGAAGTTCGTTTGAAAGGTACAATTGGTTTGGTTGTTGATGATTAAGAGCATGATTCGTGTTTCTGTAGCTCGCTTTATGAATTGTATTTGTGAAAAGCTCCACAGCATAGTGTATCTCCCTCTTGTTTTTAACGAAGTGTCCAGGCTTATAGCTGAGTCTAAATAGCTTTTAAATGCGTTAATGTCTGTAGAGGCTGTAATGACTTTATAGGGCTTTTCTAACATATGGGCTATTGTGCTGTAGGTTGCTATTATTGGGGAATGATCCGAGTTAAGGTCAAAGCTCTCCATTACTCGCATGTGTGTTTGTGGGATTCCAGAGAATACTACGAAATCAATCAAATCTGGAATTTTTCGACTATCAGTTGGCCAGTATGTAGGCTTACCAGTTGACAAAGATGTTATGTTATTGTTTCGTATGCATTTGTATAACTCCGATCCTTTCGGGTTAGTCAATCTAGATCCCCACCATGGATGTTTGGCATTAAAGTCGCCTCCCACAATAAACTTTGTTCCCAGTCCTTGGAAAAAGTTTTTAAATTCGAGTTCTTTTATTGTGAATCTTGGTGGGAGATAAATCGCTGTTATTGATACATCTGCGTGCATACATTTCATCTCAATTGTGGCAGCCTGCATAGCGTTTTCCCTAGTACTGTCCATGATTTGAAATTTAAGGGACTGCTTGACAATAATAATAATAATAATAATAATTGCTGCACCTCCATGAGCTCTATCTGCCGGATTGTCAGCTCTTACTGTGTCGTATCCAATAACTCTAAAAAAAGATTTGCTAGTGAAGTGTGTTTCTGAAATAAGAATGACGTCAATGTCATTCGTTTTTAAAAATAATGATATTTCATTAACATGGTTGGAAAGCCCATTGGCATTCCATATTCCTAAGTTTAGATTTATTTGCATAGCTTGTTTACAAGTAACATTATCATGTTAAGTAAATTATTGGTAAGTTGCGATTGTTTTTCTAGAAGGTGTTCTATTCTTTCTAGAGACGTGTTCGAGATGCTATTTCCTGCAGCAGCTTGAGCGTATGTTTGGTATTCTTTTGGTTGTTGGGTCGAATTATTAATCGGAGCAAATGATTGATGTGTAGCAAGGTTATTTTTATTATTGTCATCTTTGGTGTTTTTTGGTTGATTGCGTCCGCTTACAAAATTTTTTGATATGAGTTCTTTACACCCTTTGTAACTAAAAGCATGATCTTCTTTGAAGTTGGCACATTTTGCTGGTTGCTCTTTATCTTTTGGACAAATGTTGCTGGGATGGTTAAGACAGCATTTCACATCTGTGATTTTTGGCGCAATATGACTTTGTGTGTCCAAATTCCTGGCAGCTATAGCACTGAACGATTTCTTTGGTTTTATGTGGTGGTTCTATATTAGCAACTGCGTTACCAATGTGTTTAACTTTGTATATATCTAAGTTCTTGTTGTTGGGCTCAATGTCTAAGTAGAACAAATTCAATGGCTCTTTGGTTACACGATTTTTGATGTTACTAATATTTCTAACAGCGTGACCTTTGAACTCCACATCTTTTTTAATTGAGTCGATATCAGTTGTGAGTTGTGAGAGACGCGAGTGAGAGGATTAACCTTGCACAGAGTAAGACTCGGAATGCGTGCTCCTCCCCCCACTCGATCCCTCACCACTGCTACGCCTGGGTATTACCCACTTGTCGCCACACATGGGACATACCCAAGAGGCAAGCGTCGCAGAATCTAGAGTAAGACTCGGAAGATTCGCTAACATACCCCTCAGGTTTGCCCCACGTGGGCCATATGGTGAGGCACACCGAACTACTAGCCGGAGGCCGACTTGCTGAAAAAGGGTAGAAGAGGGGAAGAGGGGAAGAGGGGAACACGTAAAATACACAAACTCGATCTACATTTAACTCTTTATTATATCTTCATGAATAAAAACATTTATACAAAAATAAGGTAGATATGTTACCCTAGACCGCAACAAATCTAAGTGGGGCTGCCTGAGCAACCGTTTGGCACATTGAAGAATGGCCGTCACTTACCCCGATCTACAAATGTACATACATACTCATGTGCGCTTGTGGTATGTGTGTGTGTGTATCCGTGAGGGGTGTGTTTATGCCTGTGGGTGTGTGTGTGTGCCTGTGAGTGTGCGTGTGTGCCTGGGTGCGTGTGTGTGTGTATGCCTGTGGGTGTGTGTGTGCGTATGCCTTTGGTGTCTATCGGTGTGCGTGCTTGGGTGCGTGTGTGTGTGTACGCCTGTGGGTGTGTGCGTATGCCTGTGGATGTGCGTGTATGCAACTTTAAAGTGGCGTTTCCCTTGCCGGTACGCAAACTTTCTGCCACCACTGTCACTGTTGCACCAAAAACGCACTTTCACTTTCACTGCACGTTGTCACTGGCCGTTGGGGTGGTTGTTGTTGTTGCCGTTGCTGCAACGTGCCGTGGCCGGTCGCGGTGATGATGGTGGTGGTTGCTGCGGCTGCTGAGACGCGCTGCTGTTGTAGGCTGCAGGCTGTTGTTGTGCCTTCGGCTGCTGTGGCTGGTGCGGTTATGCCCAGTGCTCCGCTGCTGTTGCAGGCTGTTGGTGTTGCTGTGCCTTCGGCTGCTGTGGCTGGTGCGGTGGTGCACAATACTTGGCTGCTGTTGCCGGCTGTTGTTGTTGTTGCTATGCCGGTGGCTGGTGCGGTTGTGCACAGCACTTTTCTGCTGGTACAGGCTGTTAATGCTGCTGTGCCTGTGTTGGCTTTTGGCTGCTGGTGCCGGTCGATGCTGTTGCTGTGGCTGTTGCCTTTTGTTGCAATCTGCTGTGCACTGTGCCGGTCAGCTCTCAGTCTTCTTCTTTATATTATCCGACTCTGCCGACATCGTGCCGAAACGACTGGTTCCGCGCATTTGTCCGTAGATTCGGGAGCAAAGCTTTTGCGATTGCGCACACACAACAACCAGCTTCTGTGAGTAAGCAGGCGCAAAGAAGAGCGGGGTACATTTACATATAAGGTTGCGCACAAATGACGTCACGGACGACACATAAAAAAGTGCGGTAGTTTTCGCTACCTCACAAGGGCTGAGCGAGCCATAAACTTAACTGATGCCTGAGTGCCTGCTAAGATTTCGTTAAAGGGCCGATATAAATATCGCTTAAACCATCGTTAGGCAAGCACCTGACTCAAGCCGACACTTTCATTGTATTTATATTATTATGATCCAAAAGATTTTGATTTGACTCCACAAGAACATCAACTGTGGATGTACAATCGATATCGAGCGCTTGATTTTCATAAACCCTACTCAACTCCTGGCCAGGTTGATAACCGGCATGACACATGTGCCTCCTTAGGTCGACCAGGTATTCTTTGTACCCCTCCCCAACACGTTGCCGGCAGGCCCTGATTTCGTCTTCCAATCTGTCTTTATACTTGGGGGGTTAAAAAAAAAGTTTTTATTTATTTATTTATTGTCGGCTATGAGCAGCTGACATGAAAATAATAATAATGTAAAATAATTATAGTAAAAATAATTAAATTTACACTAAAATTTAAAATTATATGTAAAGCTGAGATAAAATTAAGGTAAAAAACGTTAAAGCTCTGGGAAATGCAACACGAAAATTAGAAGTCCAACATTTGTTGCATGGATTGGGAAAAACCCAGAAAAACCCAATCAGACCTGCAGAAGATTAGTGATGAGTGGTTACGATTAGACAAAGAAAACAGGATCGATTGTTTTAGCACTGGACCACAGAGTCAAGGGAATAAAGCCTGTTAGAGTCAGAACATATAAAACGAAGTTTTTTTTTTTTTGAATCTCTCTTTTTATTTACAATCTGTCTGTTTAACAATAAGTAAATTGTATAATTAATATTAAATTAACAGAAATAGCAGTTTTCCAATGAGACCTGCTATTATATATCACATCTTTTCAGTTTGTTGGATTTATCTGTCGGGAAGATCGAGAATGTGGTGTCTTTTCAGTCTTCTTACTGTTTAACTGTTGTCTAATAGACTTAAGGCTAAATTATTTTCGTGGTTATGGAGTCTGTCGATGTATTTCTTACTAGTTTTGTTTATTTCTTCTTTTATGGTTGGAATATTAAGATCTTTGTGTATATTTTCATTAGATACGTAAAAAGGAGCATTGACAATGAGACGCAAAGTTTTCGATTGGTAACGCTGAAGTATCTCGATATTTGAGTTGCTAGCAGTTCCCCAGAGCTGTATAGCGTAGGACCAAACAGGCTTCAGTATAGATTTGTATAGGCGAATTTTGTTTTCTAAAGTGGTTTCTGATTTTCGACTTATCAGCCAGGACATTTTTAGCGTTTTTGCTTTGATGTGGTTTTTCCATATTAATCTGCGGTCGAGATGCAAGCCGAGATACTTCACACAGGTACTTTGTGGAATTGGTGAGCCGTTAAGTGTAACATTTGGGCAGCTACCTGGTCTTAATGAAAAAGTTATTTGGACGGATTTAAGGGAGTTGATTCTAATTTTCCATCGAAGAAACCAGTCTTCAATTAGGCTTAGCTCACACTGTAGGAGTTCGGAAGCTTCATTTCTAGATGTGCTTGTTGCCAAAATGGCTGTATCATCAGCATATGTTGCAACAGTGCAGTTGTTTGTAACTGGCATGTCGGCCGTATATAGGGTGTAGAGAATTAGACCCAGTACGTTTCCTTGTGGGACGCCTGCGTTGATGAAAAGTATTGTTGACGTATCGTTTTTCTGCTGCACGTAAAAGCATCTTTTAGTCAGGTATGATTTGATTAATAAATAGTACGGAGCAGGTAGCCATTTCTTTATCTTGTACAATAAACCATTGTGCCAGACTCGATCGAACGCTTGTTGAACATCAAGAAATGCAGCAGTGCAGTATTTTTTGTTTTCAAATGCAGAAACTATATCATTAATGACCCTGTGACATTGCTCAGGGGTCCCGTGGCTTCTCCTGAATCCGAATTGGTATTCAGGAATGATGGAGAGCTCGTCTAAAATTGGCAACATTCTCTTCAATAGTATTTTTTCAAACACTTTCGAGAATATTGTCAACAGACTAATGGGACGGTATGATGTCAATTCCGTTTCTATTTTGTTTGGCTTGAGGATCAAAATGATCTCTGCACATTTTCATTGACTTGGAAAGTGGTCTAGTCTGAGAATTGCGTTTAATACGAAGGTGAGAAACCGAATGCATTTTGGTGGTAAGCTTTTTAGGGTGATGCCGTCTATTTTATCAGGGCCTGGTGCTTTTTTGATGTTCAAGCATTTGATTTTTGTCACAACTTCTTCATACTTGATGCTTTTAATAGGCAAGCTCATTTGAAAGGGTGACTCAAGGAATTTTTCTACTTCAGTCTCTGTTATAGAATTATTTGTATCGTTAAGGCCTGTACGCAGAAGGCCCGTACAGCGTACGGACTGAAAAACTTCATTTAAAAAAAAATGGTCTCGTACAGCGTACGGCTCGTAATAACATAACGCAGTCCGCAGCACTGTTAGTTACGAGCCGTAAGGCAGTGTTGAACAATGAAAATGTTAATATGTTATTACTTCCGTAAATAGCTGTCTGCACCTATTTACGGTAGCTAAAAGTGCAAAACAATGTCAACACGGAAGAGCCGTTTCGTTAATTTCGAGGAAGACAGCGACAAAATTGCGCTAATTAAGGCAATGGAGTGTCGGCCAGTCCTCTGGGATCTGACAAACAAGTCGCACTCAAATAATATTTTCGTGAAAACCGCTTGGGATGAAATTGGCGCCGAATTGGGAAAAGATGGCAAGTATATTGATCATAATAATCAACTTAATAATATTATATTAAAAATATATTCGTATTTTGATTGCAGTACGTGAATGCAAGATGGCATGGGCAGGTCTGCGCGATAGCTACAGATATAAGCTCAAACATAGCGCTTTACGGGCCAAAAGTGGGAGTGCTGGTGGCAGTGCCCTTAGTGCCCCAAAAATATGTAATTGGGATTTGGCGGCGTACAATTCGAATGTAAACAAGCAACGAAACACAGTTGCTTTCCGATTTATTAAGAGAAAGTATTCGACCAACCGCCACAATATGTGAATTTTTCAACACTTGTCGTTACTGTCAGTAAAGCTTGTGTATTACGGTCCGTACGCTGTACGGGCCTTCTGCGTACAGGCCTTTAGACTGAAACACAGAATGCAGATGTTGTGCAAATGCTACCGCTTGTTCATTATTAGACCTACACCAAGTTCCATTGCTATTACGAATATTTATGTTTCTTTTAGCTGGTCTCTTTAGGTATTTAGTCGCCCTCCATAGGTTGCATTCATTGTTGCTGGAATTAGGGTCTAAGTTTCTGAGATACGCAGCTAGAGATTCATTGCGTAAGCTCGACAGCAGTTGTTTAAGCTCAGATGCAGCCTTGTTGTATAATCTTTTGTCAGCAGGGTAGTGAGTTTCTTGCCAGCGTTTTCGCAGATTCCTTTTATTTTGCATTTTTTGTCGAAGTTCGTTTGAAAGGTACAATTGGTTTGGTTGTTGATGATTAAGAGCATGATTCGTGTTTCTGTAGCTCGCTTTATGAATTGTATTTGTGAAAAGCTCCACAGCATAGTGTATCTCCCTCTTGTTTTTAACGAAGTGTCCAGGCTTATAGCTGAGTCTAAATAGCTTTTAAATGCGTTAATGTCTGTAGAGGCTGTAATGACTTTATAGGGCTTTTCTAACATATGGGCTATTGTGCTGTAGGTTGCTATTATTGGGGAATGATCCGAGTTAAGGTCAAAGCTCTCCATTACTCGCATGTGTGTTTGTGGGATTCCAGAGAATACTACGAAATCAATCAAATCTGGAATTTTTCGACTATCAGTTGGCCAGTATGTAGGCTTACCAGTTGACAAAGATGTTATGTTATTGTTTCGTATGCATTTGTATAACTCCGATCCTTTCGGGTTAGTCAATCTAGATCCCCACCATGGATGTTTGGCATTAAAGTCGCCTCCCACAATAAACTTTGTTCCCAGTCCTTGGAAAAAGTTTTTAAATTCGAGTTCTTTTATTGTGAATCTTGGTGGGAGATAAATCGCTGTTATTGATACATCTGCGTGCATACATTTCATCTCAATTGTGGCAGCCTGCATAGCGTTTTCCCTAGTACTGTCCATGATTTGAAATTTAAGGGACTGCTTGACAATAATAATAATAATAATAATAATTGCTGCACCTCCATGAGCTCTATCTGCCGGATTGTCAGCTCTTACTGTGTCGTATCCAATAACTCTAAAAAAAGATTTGCTAGTGAAGTGTGTTTCTGAAATAAGAATGACGTCAATGTCATTCGTTTTTAAAAATAATGATATTTCATTAACATGGTTGGAAAGCCCATTGGCATTCCATATTCCTAAGTTTAGATTTATTTGCATAGCTTGTTTACAAGTAACATTATCATGTTAAGTAAATTATTGGTAAGTTGCGATTGTTTTTCTAGAAGGTGTTCTATTCTTTCTAGAGACGTGTTCGAGATGCTATTTCCTGCAGCAGCTTGAGCGTATGTTTGGTATTCTTTTGGTTGTTGGGTCGAATTATTAATCGGAGCAAATGATTGATGTGTAGCAAGGTTATTTTTATTATTGTCATCTTTGGTGTTTTTTGGTTGATTGCGTCCGCTTACAAAATTTTTTGATATGAGTTCTTTACACCCTTTGTAACTAAAAGCATGATCTTCTTTGAAGTTGGCACATTTTGCTGGTTGCTCTTTATCTTTTGGACAAATGTTGCTGGGATGGTTAAGACAGCATTTCACATCTGTGATTTTTGGCGCAATATGACTTTGTGTGTCCAAATTCCTGGCAGCTATAGCACTGAACGATTTCTTTGGTTTTATGTGGTGGTTCTATATTAGCAACTGCGTTACCAATGTGTTTAACTTTGTATATATCTAAGTTCTTGTTGTTGGGCTCAATGTCTAAGTAGAACAAATTCAATGGCTCTTTGGTTACACGATTTTTGATGTTACTAATATTTCTAACAGCGTGACCTTTGAACTCCACATCTTTTTTAATTGAGTCGATATCAGTTGTGAGTTGTGAGAGACGCGAGTGAGAGGATTAACCTTGCACAGAGTAAGACTCGGAATGCGTGCTCCTCCCCCCACTCGATCCCTCACCACTGCTACGCCTGGGTATTACCCACTTGTCGCCACACATGGGACATACCCAAGAGGCAAGCGTCGCAGAATCTAGAGTAAGACTCGGAAGATTCGCTAACATACCCCTCAGGTTTGCCCCACGTGGGCCATATGGTGAGGCACACCGAACTACTAGCCGGAGGCCGACTTGCTGAAAAAGGGTAGAAGAGGGGAAGAGGGGAAGAGGGGAACACGTAAAATACACAAACTCGATCTACATTTAACTCTTTATTATATCTTCATGAATAAAAACATTTATACAAAAATAAGGTAGATATGTTACCCTAGACCGCAACAAATCTAAGTGGGGCTGCCTGAGCAACCGTTTGGCACATTGAAGAATGGCCGTCACTTACCCCGATCTACAAATGTACATACATACTCATGTGCGCTTGTGGTATGTGTGTGTGTGTATCCGTGAGGGGTGTGTTTATGCCTGTGGGTGTGTGTGTGTGCCTGTGAGTGTGCGTGTGTGCCTGGGTGCGTGTGTGTGTGTATGCCTGTGGGTGTGTGTGTGCGTATGCCTTTGGTGTCTATCGGTGTGCGTGCTTGGGTGCGTGTGTGTGTGTACGCCTGTGGGTGTGTGCGTATGCCTGTGGATGTGCGTGTATGCAACTTTAAAGTGGCGTTTCCCTTGCCGGTACGCAAACTTTCTGCCACCACTGTCACTGTTGCACCAAAAACGCACTTTCACTTTCACTGCACGTTGTCACTGGCCGTTGGGGTGGTTGTTGTTGTTGCCGTTGCTGCAACGTGCCGTGGCCGGTCGCGGTGATGATGGTGGTGGTTGCTGCGGCTGCTGAGACGCGCTGCTGTTGTAGGCTGCAGGCTGTTGTTGTGCCTTCGGCTGCTGTGGCTGGTGCGGTTATGCCCAGTGCTCCGCTGCTGTTGCAGGCTGTTGGTGTTGCTGTGCCTTCGGCTGCTGTGGCTGGTGCGGTGGTGCACAATACTTGGCTGCTGTTGCCGGCTGTTGTTGTTGTTGCTATGCCGGTGGCTGGTGCGGTTGTGCACAGCACTTTTCTGCTGGTACAGGCTGTTAATGCTGCTGTGCCTGTGTTGGCTTTTGGCTGCTGGTGCCGGTCGATGCTGTTGCTGTGGCTGTTGCCTTTTGTTGCAATCTGCTGTGCACTGTGCCGGTCAGCTCTCAGTCTTCTTCTTTATATTATCCGACTCTGCCGACATCGTGCCGAAACGACTGGTTCCGCGCATTTGTCCGTAGATTCGGGAGCAAAGCTTTTGCGATTGCGCACACACAACAACCAGCTTCTGTGAGTAAGCAGGCGCAAAGAAGAGCGGGGTACATTTACATATAAGGTTGCGCACAAATGACGTCACGGACGACACATAAAAAAGTGCGGTAGTTTTCGCTACCTCACAAGGGCTGAGCGAGCCATAAACTTAACTGATGCCTGAGTGCCTGCTAAGATTTCGTTAAAGGGCCGATATAAATATCGCTTAAACCATCGTTAGGCAAGCACCTGACTCAAGCCGACACTTTCATTGTATTTATATTATTATGATCCAAAAGATTTTGATTTGACTCCACAAGAACATCAACTGTATGCTCCTCAGCAACCGAAACGATTTTATTACGTTGCCGTTTATATTATTCAGCCGCGCTCAATAAAATTAATGTTTTAAGCATTTGTTTTGAATATGGCAGTCACAAAACAACAAAATATCATACCAAACAGCAGATTTCCTCGTAATGGGTTGGCAACACCATTACAGCGACAGTATCTGAACGAAAAAGGTTAACTTTGCATTGAGAAAATCAAACTGATTTAACACGAGCATTAAAGTTATGCCGAGATAAACTAATTGACACTTTAACTGGACATTGAGAAACCGGCCCTTAGTAGATTAGTGATGAATACTACACCATGTATAATTCTACGGTTCAAAAGGGAAGGAGTATTAATTTAAAAAAGTCTATTTCAATTAGGGGTAGGTCTATCCCAGGAATCCAGTTAAAACTTCTAAGCGCAAACAGAAGAAATTTCTTCTGCACAGATTCAATTCTATCCTGGTGAATCCCGTATTGCGGGGACCACACACAAGATCCATACTCCAGGATCGACGTACTAGAGATGTATATAGCGTTTTAGTGGTGTAGCGATCATTAAACTCTTTTAACCACCGCTTGATGAAGCCAAGAACATTTATGGTCTTATTGACTTTCGACGATATGTGAGAATCAAATTTTAATTTGCTATCAAGAGTGATGCCTAAATCTTTAATTTAAAAAACGCGGACAAGTGGTGAAGCATGAAGCAAGTAGTGAGCAGTATTAGGGGTACCTCTACAAAAAGTCATGATTTTACATTTTGAACAATTTAAATTTAATAACTGATAGCGGCACCAGGCCGACAGTGTACCCAAGTCTGATTGTAGTAAATTACATAGAGAATTATCATTATAGGTGAAACATAGCTTTACATCATCAGCAAACATATAAACACGATAGTTAGTAATAACAGCAGGAAGATCGTTAATAAAGAGATTAAATAGTAATGTTCCCAGGTGACTACCTTGAGGAACACCAGAGGTGACAAAAATAGATTTGGATACAGAAGATTTAAAAATCACTTTTTGTGTTCGGCCACACAAGTACTCCGAAAGCCACGACAAGAGTTTTGCTGGAAATCCAATAATATTTAATTTTTGAAGCAACAAAAAATGATTAACTGAATAAAATGCCTTTTTAAAATCTGTGTATACAATGTCACCCTTTGATAACAAGCGAGGTGAATTCAAGAAGGTTAGTAGTAGTAGATCTTCGCCTAACAAATCTATGTTGATACGGGGATAAAATTGAACAACATATGTGCTGCAATTGAGAGTAAATAATTTTTTCAAGGACTTTCGGAATGCCAGACAACTTGGATATATAACTTGGATTAACGTTAGATTTAGAAGAATTTTTATGGAATGGAGTAATAAATGATGCCTTCCATATACCAGGAAACACAGCTGAGTCAATCGACAAGTTAAATAATTTATGTAAGGGTTTACAAAGTGAATCCGCACAGTATTTAAGTATGCAACCTGGCACACCATCTGGACCAGGCAAGAAGCCGGGTTTGATAGAGTTAAGGTCGCTTAGGAGCGTACACTCAGTTATAACTGGGACATATAAGTTATTGGACGTGTGAACTTGAAAAGGATAGGAATTATTGCAACTGTATAAACTCTATGAGTATACTGATTGAAAATACTCAGCAAATAGATCAGCCACTGCTTGATCGGAACTTGCTTTTGTATTATCAAGGTAAACCGAGGATGGCAAGCATGAAGATTTACGTTTTGAGTTAACAAATTTATAAATCTGTTTCGGATCACGGGAAAAGTTTGATCTGCAACGATTGAGATAATTGTTATAACAAAAAGTGTTAACAGAAATAAAATTAGACTTTGCTATTATATACGAGAATAAATCCATTGTATTTCCAGATTTTTTAAATTTTTTATTGGATCTTGTCTTCACTTTCCTGGTCTAAAGAACTTGTGTGATAGTTTGGAGGCTCGCGCGCTGCGGATAGCGAATGGCCTCTTTATGAGGATAGCTCAAATAAGCGAGAATCCTTGCAAATAAGCAGTCCCAGACAAAATGCGGGTACGGTACCGTACCGATAAGACGCTTGTGTCGCCGTCTTTAAAGCATAGCCTCACACACTCCCAACTCCCTCACACATACCTATCTCATCCCTACCCCTCACATCTCACTCCGGGCTGGACTAAGGTGTTACTCGAACCGTGCCAAGAGTCAACTTGGTTGGGGGCCCATATTAAAAACTAGCCCAGTCGCTAACGGTGAATTTAGGCAGATTGCGACCGCCTGTTCTATTCAGGCTTACCCGGGTACTGCAGATCTCTGCCCGGGTGGACTTCTCTTTTCTCTGCAACTCGTGGGAACATGTATAGTAAAAAAAAAACAAGAATTTAAAGTGTAGCAGGATATCCCTGCTGTCAGTGTTGCGATGGCAATGGCAGAGAGGGATTTGGCGAGCCAGGCACAAGGACCAGCCCCCAAACGTCTCAGCAGTACGCTGATGCCACCCACTGCCCCCTTCCGAAGAGGGTGTGCCAGGAAGAACGGCCAAGCACGTCGGCAGCCGCCATGGCAGCAGCAGTGAGGTCTTCCTCTCCAATGCCCACCGAGGCTCGCATTTCGTACGCTGCGATTTCGAAAAAGGTCAAGGTGGCCGTGTTACCTGTGAAATACCTGCAGGTGATGCTCAGCCATGGGGACTTGTCCACATCGGAGGAGGCCATCCTGGATCAGATTATCCTTACAGGCAGTGTTGCCAATTTGTCCTTTTTGCGGACAAATCTGTCAGTTTTTGAATTGCGATTGCCGGAAAATTTTTAAAACGTCCCGTGTCCGGAAAAATAGCCGTTTTTATTTTACTTTATCCTTTTTAAGTTGTTCTAAATAGAAATTGAATTGAGACGGACAATGAAAATATCATGGTGGGTAAAAATAAAAGCGTCTTTGTTGAGCTGAAGAAGTCCGTGCCGTCCTTAATATTAGTCTAGTGAATGTGCCATTCCGTGCAATTAGCAGGTTATGCAGCTTGTAAGTCTTTGCCAGAATCGCTAGAGTTTTTGATAAGCGAAACCTACTCATGGTTTTCAAAGAGCTCCAGTCGACAGAACGCCTATAAATTGATATATCAGGCCATAAATAGTGGCAAGGTAGAGTAATACATTTTTTATGACTTGTTTGCATACATATATGCTTTTTAGCAATTGTTTAATTTTTTCAGATTTTTAATGTGTGTTTGTTTTATATTTTAACTTTGCTCGTCCCAAGAAATTATATATGTTTTTCATTATAAATGCATTGAAATTAATTTTTGTTTTTAAATATATATTTTTTAATAAGGATCCTCTTAAGATACCTAGAGTATGCGAAACGAGATGGTTATCAATAGCGCATGCAGTTAAACGCAGACTAAGCCAGTGGGTAGAATTGAAGTTACATTTTGATAACGCAGCATTGTAAGAGAAATGCCATAAAGCTTTAATATTAAGAAACCTATACACGGAAAGCAACTATAGTTACTTGCTTTTTTTTAAAGCCGATTTTGGAAGAGATGGATCGGATTAATAAAAACTTCCAGTCGAAGAAAACCAACCCGGTTAAACTATTGGGAGATTGTACGTTCCGCATAAATTACTTCGGCACAAAAGTATTTCTTCTTAAAACTAAGGTATGAAAATTGTTTTTTTAAAACATCAAATTTATTTATTTTTAGAATGCCCAAAAACTACCAAATATTAAAAACTATTGATTTATTTTCAATGGCGAACGTTTTACGGGCAGATAAAAAGCCAATTATTACAATATTGGAGCTTTTTCAAGGCAGGACTTAGATATTGAAAATATAGCAGCATAGTACAAAACTATAAATCTTGTCCAATGGAAAAATCGAGAAATAATAATAAATAATAATAATAATATAAGGCATTTATTCAGTACCAGTGCGATCAGATCAAGGCAGGCAAAAGAGCGAAAAGAATGCAGTGAAGCACTGAAAATACTGGAAAAGCGAGAGAGCGACTCTGTTAGGAATGGACCACCTAATGTTATTTCATTATGCGCTGGTTCCAATCGTTGTGTATATGTATGCGTTCATATGTGAGCGAGCTCGCAGCCAGTTTGAGCTGTTGGTTGATAGAGAGGGCGCACGGGGGGTAGGCAACCAACGGGCAAAATAAATTAGTATGTGAATACATGTGAGTTAGGTTTGGTTGGGCCATAATGAAATAACATGTTATTTCATCATGGGTTGGGCTACCTGCTTTGTGCTTTGCCTAGATTTTTTATATTTTACTCTATGCCTTGCATTTGCATGTGTGTGTTCATGTATGTATATCCAGCTCGTTTGTATGAGTGGTTATTGCTATGGCATTAACTGACCTGTCGCACTTTTAGGATTTTGGCAATTTATAAACAGGTTGAGGAACATAAAGAAGTGCAATGTTAACAATATTTGTATATTTATTATTAATTGCTATATTTATAACTATTTCTTAAAGGTTTCTTGTAACTATTGAAATAACTTAGAACTAATAAAACATATACAAACATAATTACATTTAATCCGCAAATATATTAAAAATACAATGACACATTATAACCGATGTGATGATTGCATATAAATGTCATAAATAATAATCGAATCATATCAAAGCAATCCATGCAAGATAAAGTATTTCTTTCAAGCAGCAACAACAATGTCTCGCCCATGATGGAATAACATAATTGTATCATGGCCAAACCAAACCAAACTCACATGTATTCACATACTAATGCATTTTGCCCGTTGGTTGCCTACCCCCCGTGCGTCCTCTCTATCTACAAACAGCTCACACTGGCTGCGAGCTCGCTCACATATGAACGCTTACATATACACAACGATTGGATCGAGTCTGCTGTTGCTCACCGCTCGCAAGTAAAGCAGCCAAAAGAATGACTCGCTGTTTCTGCGCTGCAAACTTTGTCTGCAAAAATTTGAGGCGAGAGAGTTCTGCAAAGCGCTCTTTTCGCTCTTTTGTCTACCTGGATCTGATCGCACTGGTACTGAATGATAAGATTCGCCGTACTGAAGAAATGCTCTTTATTATTTTCTGCTTAGGGCCGATTTCTCA
This sequence comes from Scaptomyza polygonia, assembly GCA_035044585.1. Taxonomy (NCBI): domain Eukaryota; kingdom Metazoa; phylum Arthropoda; class Insecta; order Diptera; family Drosophilidae; genus Scaptomyza; species Scaptomyza polygonia. The sequence continues at coordinate 128,560 of JAWNNU010000704.1, read as the reverse complement.
ATGTCCGGTTAGCGTAACTATCCCAAGTTTAGTCAAAATTGAGTTTCTCAATGTTCGTTAAGGGCTTAGTGAGCGATAAACTAAACTAATGCTCGAGTGCCGGCTAACATTTATCGTTCGTTAAAGGGCCGATATTAATATCGCTAAAACCATCGTTAGGCAATTACCTGATTCAAGCCGACACTTGCTTTGTATATGTTTTATTATTATACAAAATATTTTGGTTTGACTTCACAAGAACATTAACTGCATGCTTCTCAGCAACCGAAACGTTTTTCTTACGTTGGCGCTTATATATTTTAGCCGCGCTCAATAAAATTAATGTTTTAAGCATTTGTTTCGAATTTGACAGTCACAAAACAAAACAAATACCACACCAAACAGCTGATTTCTTCGTAATAAGTTGGCAGCACCATTAGAGCGATAGTATCTGAACGAATAAGGTTAACTTTGCATTGAGAAAACCAAACTGATTTAGCACGAGCATTAAAGTTATGCCGAGATTAACTAATTAATACTTTAACTGGACATTGAGAGACCGGCACTTAGTGATGTATGATAACAGAAGGGCCGAACAGCCAGATCGGCGAAAAGAGAACAATGTTTTCGTGAGCGCGCACAACCCATGATGCAAGTGTCGGGATCCACAGGAGAAGAAGAAGCGCGCTTCGGCTGATCGCGAGAACAACAAATTAATCGGTAACCGGAGTACGGTCATTGCGGTCGGAAGCCGGAACCAGAATTGTTGAAAGTTGTACAAGAAGATAAAAGCTAAAACAAAACTCGGCAAAGTATTGAAGAAGGAAGTGCAAAAAGACACGTGGCAGACACAAAAGACCAACGCCGTCAAGTCCACTGTCAATTGGGTATACATACATAATTACCACAACACGTTTGCTCTTATTATTCGTCGCATATAAAGAGGCGAAAAAAACAGATTTGTGCAAACGCATAATAATGATTTAATCGATGGCCTTCTAGAGTTAGGCCTACTATAAGTCAACGAGGTGCATAACTGTAGTAATAAAATGTTAGATTTGATATTTGTTTCTGATTCTGATTGTAGTAATAATAGTAGAGTACCCCCTCTAGTGCTTCCTAAAGATACCTATCATCAAACTTTAGAACTTTCATTTGAATTTCTTAACTTAAGACCAGCATCTAACAATTCTTTAAAGACCCGTTCTTTTCGAAAAACTAATTTTACTTAATTGAATAACCTTCTTCAGCACACTTATTGGTCTCACCTTTATTCTTGTAGAGATTTAGTAACTTTCAATGCAATTTTTTACAATACCTTAAATTCACATTTGGACATCTGAGTTTCCCTCACTATTCATCAAAAGAAAATAAACCACCTTGGTTTACAAGGGAACTCTCAAAATTAAAAAACGTGAAAACAAGATCCTATAAAAAATTTTAAAAATCTGGAAATACAATGGATTTATTCTCGTTCATTATTGCAAAGTCTAATTTTATTTTTATAAACACTTTTTGTTATAACAATTATCTCAATCGTTGCAGATCAAACTTTTCCCGTGATCCGAAACAGATTTATAAATTTGTTAACTCAAAACGTAAATCTTCATGCTTGCCATCCTCGGTTTACATTGATAATACAAAAGCAAGTTCCGATCAAGCAGTAGCTGATCTATTTGCTGCGTATTTTCAATCAGTATACTCATCGAGCTTATACAGTTGCAATAATTCCTATCCTTTTCAAGTTCAAAAGTCAAATAGTATATACAGTCCCAGTTATAACTGAATGAACGCAGCTAAGTGACTCTGTCAAACCCGGCTTCTTGCCTGGTCCAGATGGCGTGCCACGTTGTATTCTTAGATACTGTGCGGATTTACTTTGTAAACCCTTACAAGAATTATTAAAATTGTCGGTTGACCCAGCTGTGTTTCCTGGTATGTACTATATGGAAAGAATCTTTTATTACACTTTACTTCATAAAGGTGTATGTATATTCATATAGGGGTATACCCAAGTTGTCTGCCATTCCGAAATTCTTTGAAAATCTTATATATACAATATACATATATATATATAATTTTATTCCCTTATCAACACGGGTTTGTTAGATCTGCTACCACCTACTGTTATTACTAACTCTCGTGTTTATATGTTTGCTGATGATGTAAAGCTATGTTTCACCTATAATGATGATTATCTATGTAACTTACCACAATCGGACTTGGGTGCACTGTCGGCCTGGTGCCGCTATCACTTGTCCGCGTTTTTGAAATTAAAGATTTAGGCATCACTCTTGATAGCAAGTTAATATTTGACTCTCACATACCGTCGAAAGTCAATAAGACCATAAATTATCTTGGCTTCATCAAGCGGTGGTCAAAAGAGTTTAATGATCCCTACACCACTAAATCGCTATATACATCTCTAGTACGTCCCATTAATGAGTATGGATCTTATGTGTGTTCCCCGCAATACAGGATTCACCAGGATAGAATTGAATCTGTGCAGAAGACATTTCTTCTGTTTGCGCTAAGAAGTTTTAACTGGGTTCCTGGGATAGACCTACCCCGTGTTCAATAGACTTTTTTAAATTAATCTTCCTTCCCTTTTGTACCGTACAATTATGCATGGTGTAGTATTCATCACTAATCTTTTTAATGGTGTTAAATTAAATGTTCCAATTAGATCTAACCAGTTTAATTTTGGGAATGTTTTTGTATGTTGTTTCGTACGAGTGAGCTGTAGTATTCGTTATTGTTTGTGATGTTTATAGCGTCAATGGCTGATAAGGAGTCTAAGCATATGCAGTATTTTCCCCTTTTGCTTTTGAGAAGATCTATGGCTTCTGCTATTGCAATTATCTCGGCAGAAAAAACCGACGAGTAGTGTGGCAGAAGGCTTGTCTTGATGAGCGATAATTCATGTGTGATAGCGAATGTGGTGATTGAGTGGGTTTGGGATCCGTCGGTATATTGGTATGTGTGTTTGTTGCTGTCTTTCGATTTTTTTAATTTAAACTCTGCTCGGTATATTTCGGGAGAAGTGTTTTTCTTGTTTAGGTTTCTGAGGCTTTTATCTGTGTATATTTGCTTTGTGTTCCAGGGTGGTGTAGTTTGGAGCGGTGGGGTAATGGGCTGGAAGGGTAAATTGTGGGTTTTTCTGTATTCTATTATTCGGTCTATTGTAGAGTTGTTTTTTTTTTTTTTTTTGAGTTTACTCCTTAAGAATCGATTTGCATATTAGTAGCCCGGTATGAAAAAAATATGAGGAGTGAAATCAACTGAACAAATTACGTTACGTTTTTGTGATGTCTAGTGCATGACGAATGTTGGATACCCTTATAAAATATAAGTGCTATTGTGGGTATGTTGCTCAACAATGTATTTGCAAATAATGGCACATTTTCATTAGCGTAAGTTGTCGCTTAGTTAACAATTGAGAAATTGCTTCAATAAAAAATAGTTGATTGAACTACATATCCACAGTAGCACTTATATTTTGAAAGTGTATCCAACGTTCGCTAGTTCATTCTCTTATTACTTAAGAATCCCGTTATAATTCTTTGCAAGCATGTGTGTGTATGCGTGTATTCGAACAAACCGAAAACAGAATTGCGGTGGACGATGAATGGTAAATTCTCAAATAATTTCTCAGTGCTATTGTGGATATCTTGTTCAACAATATGTTTGCAAATAATTGCATATTTTCATTAGAATAAGTTGGCGTTAAGTTAACAATTGAAAAATAGCTTCAATTATGAATAGTTGATTGAACTTCGTTGTCACAGTTGCACTTATATTTTGTTAGTGTGTCCAAAATTCGCTAGGTTATTCTCTCATTATTCAAGAATCCCGTTATAATTCGTTGCAAGCATGTGATGGTATGCGTGTATTCGAACAAAACGAAAACAGAATTCCAAAGGTTTTGTCATTTTGGAAGTGGCCGAGTAGCACAATTGCATTTCAAGTACAAAAACATAAGATTTTGTCTTCCAAGGCAGTCAAACTTCAGTTTTGCTATTGCTGCTCATTCATACTCTTCCCAATATTTACCCTATGACATTTTGCAACAATCCTTGCCATACAGTTACGCAAAGTTGGGAACAAATTTGGAAAGTGTATTCAGTAGTGCATTGGTACATATGTAAAAGGAAAAATATCAAAAATAACAAAAACCTCGGTAAGCAGGCCCAGCAAGAAATATATGTATCAATCGCACTTGCATACAATATGTACCAACAACTTTTTACCGTTCTTGCTGTCCGCTGACCCGCCGCCTCTCCTTTAATCGACGGGCCGCTGAACGCAAAGGGAAACTGAACAAAACAACAACGCGCTGGCTTGTCGTTGCTGAGACGCACAAGCTGCACAAATAAATTTGGGAGACATACATATGTGCAGCGAGATGTACTTTGCCTAACGGTAATCACATTATTGTCGTCTCAGAATACATTTCTGTTAATCAAAAGGTTGATGATGTAATCAGTTTCATTCATGAGAAATTGTTAGCTTATACAGAAGGTGGATCAAATCTACTAAAAAACCAGTATCATGTACTTCCGCTAATACTAAGCGGCGATTTTAATATCAACTTTAATAATGATGATGGATTGAGATTAATACAGTTTTTAAAATCTGAACTCAATTTAGATATTATTTCCGAAAGAACATTAGGGACATCGAGGTATGGTACAACCATTGATGCCGTATTTTCAAGATTTTTAACCCACATATCTACCAACGTTCATGTGTCGTATTTTAGTTACCATAAGCCTCTTGTCACAGTAATTAATAATAACGACGACGCTATTGATCAAATTAATTTTTAAAATAGCTATATAAGCTTAGATGATTATTATAAAATAATAATCTGTCAACATAAACTTTTGTTATTTGTTATATGTAAGATGTATAAAATAAACACAAATAGAATAAAAATATATATACCATTTTAGTATTTTCATTGATTCGTTTATTAACGATTTGATATCATACTAATCTTTTAATCTTTTTCTTAGACTAGTAAGCTTTTTGTGCCTATTTAGGCAGTCAATCTGAAGGAGTAAACTCCAGTCGTGCGTCGGAGCTGACACACACATTTTTTTTTGAGCTCGGTATGTTTTCAGAATTCTATTGATTGGTGAACTTTTTGCTGTGATAAGGGACTTAATAAGGTTGGCTGTTAGGAGCTCTCTTCTATCCTCTAGCGTGGCAACTCGTGCTTCGTAGAGGATGTTTTGGGTTGGGGTGGTTCAAAACGCTCCTAGAGCGATTCTGAAGCCTATGTTTATTGTAGATTTGATTGTGCGTGTGGTTGATTTTGAGCTATTTCCGTATACTGGGAGTCCGTAGTCTGCTTTTGAGGTCAGGATTGCTTTAGTTGTGTCTAGTAGGGTTGATGTATTGCAGTTGAATTTTGGGCTTGAGAGACATTTTATAATGTTGGTTGCTTGTTTAAGGTCGCGTGTGAGTTGTTCGGTGTGAGTTTGCCATCTGTATTTGTTGTTGAAGTGTAGGCTTAGTATTTTAATTGCTGTTACGTTTTTAATTTGTATTTGTTCTTGTCCTGTGGTTACAGTGCAGTTGCAGTTGTGCTTTCTGCAAACATGCAGGTGTTTGCATTTTGTGCTAGAGAGGGTGGCGCCTGAGTAGTCATTCCAGTTTGTTATTGAGTTAAGGATGGGGATTAGGTTTATGTTTATGTTTTTGTCGTTTTTTAGTTTTATTATGAGGTTGAAATCGTTCGCGTAAGCGCTTAGGCTTATGTTTGGGTGTTAGGTGAGCATTACGGTAAGCTTGTTGTATGCTATTACAAATAGCACTACCGAGAGGGGTGATCCCTGGGGAATGCCGTTAGGGATGGGGTGGAAAGAGGAAAAGGCTGAAAGTATGCGCACTGTTGTTTCGCGATTTCTCATAAAGTTTTTTACATAGGTATTTTTTGTCCCGTTTTCCACTCTGTTAGTTGGTCGAGGATTGTGTGGACTCCTATTCTGTCGAAGGCTCTCGCAAAGTCTAGGGATATAATTGATGAGTGGTTTTTTTTTGGAGATGCATCTAGCAGTAGATGGTCTACTAGGAGTAGACTATCTAAAGCTGATTTTCCCTTTTTAAAACCAGTTTGGCTGTTATGGATGAGTTTATCATTGGAAATAAACCACCACAGCCACTTTGCTATTATTTTGACTAAGATTTTGGAAAGGCATGGATTAAGTGATATGGGTCGGTATGCGTTTAGTGAGGATTTGTCTGCGCTGGGTTTTAGGATGGAAATTGTAATGCTGTTTTTATAGGCTTGGGGGATGAAGTTTTGTGTGTAATGTTCAGTGCTGTGTATTTTGCTTTTGTGAGTTTGGTAGTAAAGTTCTAGTCGGATGCTAGTTATGAAATGTTTTAACAAAAAAGCTCTGCAATTTCTTGTTTGTTGGTATGGTGTGTGTTTGTGTTAGGGTTAAGGATGCAGTGTATGTGTTTTTGAGGGTTAAGTCCGCAAAGTCTTCTGATGTTGCTCCAACGTTTTTTTGGTGGCGTGTCTAGGGCTATTTGCTCAGTGAATTGGTTAGTACAGTTTTTTTTTGTTGAGTTTTTTAGGGTTAGTCTAAATAGTGCATTAGCTTTTTGATGTGTTAACATCTGTAGTCACGGGTACCCATTTCTGCCATTTGATAATATATGCAAACAATGCAGCGTGCCACTCTGCAACGTGGGCCAATGCAGCGTGCCGCGCTGTAACGAGCTCGACCGACGAACAAATTTAGCGTGCAGTCGTGGACCGACTGCAAAATTTCATATACATATTCATCTGAGTATGTTTGTATTGGTGTAGCGGCAGAGAATAACTGTAAAATACAAAGTCTTGCTAACGATGTGACCAAGTTTGAAGGGTAGTATAAACTTAATATGAACTTTGTGCAATTGAATGGCAAAACTTGAAATTCTTTAATATAATTTCAATTATACATGTTTGTTTATATTCTTGCATTGTTTATTGTTTATATTCTAGCATAAACAATATATATATTGTAACGACGTAATTTCGTTGGCCGGGGTCGGCGTCTCAGTCACGTCCGGGGTCTGTACAGATTATTTGTAACATTGCTGGGACACTGGCGGAGCTGGACCGGAGCGTACCTAGGGGCCGGGCCACCAGGGGAAAGCATGGGTAGAATAGAGAAGGGGGGGTGCACGAGTACAGTGCCCGGCCGGTTATTTGAGAGGCCCGCAAAGGAATAGATCGGCTAACCCAGAGTAATACTCGGAGAGTTAACCAATTATTCCCCGAAGGGCTCCCCACAACCGGCCAGGGCATCGAGCGAATTTTGTTGAGTACGGGAGGGGGATAAGGGTAACCAGCTCGGCGGCCAGGCTGAGGGTAAGACCCGGAAGCCTGTGCGTCGGTCGGCCAACCCCATCCGCCCCTCGCACTCCACACAACTGCCACGCCAGGGCACTACTCACTTGTCGCTACACGTGGAACCTACCCAAGCGGCGAGCGTCGCAGAATCCAGAGTAAAACTCGGAAGATTCGCTAGCTTACCCCTCAGGTCTGCTCCACGTGGGCTTATTGGTGAGGCGCCCCGAGACACTGGCTCTATGCCGACCCGCTGAAAAGTGTAAAAGGGGGGGGGGGGGGGAAGAGTAGTACGAAAAAAAGACACAAATTCGCTCTACATTTTAACTCTTTATTACATCTTTGCTTTGCGAATGAAACATTTAACACGACACTGTGGATATATTACCCTAGGAACACAACAAATCTCGGTGAGGCTGCCTGAGCAACCATTTGGCCCATCGAATATGGCCGTCACTTACCCCGATCTGCGTGTGTGTAGATTCGTGCGTGCCGTGTGTGTGTATGCCTATGAGTATGTGTGTCCAGAGTGTGTGCCAAAAATGGGTGCCGAAATGTGTGTGCCGTTGGGGGTGCGTGCCGTGTGTGTGTATGCCAAGAGTGTGTGTGTCCAGAGTGTGTGCCAAAAGTGTGTGTATGCCAATGAGTGCGTGTGTCCAGAGTGTGTGCCAAAAGTGTGTGCCGAAAAGTGTGTGTATGCCTATGAGTGTGTGTGTCCAGAGTATGTGCCAAAAGTGTGTGCCGAAATGTGTGTGCCGTTGGGGGTGCGTGCCGTGTGTGTGTATGCCAAGAGTGTGTGTGTCCAGAGTGTGTGCCAAAAGTGTGTGCCGAAAAGTGTGTGTATGCCTATGAGTGCGTGTGTCCAGAGTGTGTGCCAAAAGTGTGTGCCGAAAAGTGTGTGCCGAAAAGTGTGTGTATGCCTATGAGTGTGTGTGTCCAGAGTGTGTGCCAAAAGTGTGTGCCGAAAAGTGTGTGTCTGCCTATGAGTGTGTGGATCCAGAGTGTGTGCCAAAAGTGTGTGCCGAAATGTGTGTGCCGTTGGGGGTGCGTGCCGTGTGTGTGTATGCCAAGAGTGTGTGTGTCCAGAGTGTGTGCCAAAAGTGTGTGTATGCCTATGAGTGTGTGTGTCCAGAGTGTGTGCCAAAAGTGTGTGCCGAAAAGTGTTTGTATGCCTATGAGTGTGTGTGTCCAGAGTATGTGCGAAAAGTGTGTGCCGAAAAGTGTGTGTATGCCTATGAGGGTGTGGGTCCAGAGTGTGTGCCAAAAGTGTGTGCTGAAATGTGTGTGCCGTGTGTGTGTATGCCAAGAGTGTGTGTGTCCAGAGTGTGTGCCAAAAGTGTGTGCCGAAATGTGGGTGCCGTGGGGGGTGTGCTGTGCGCTAAAAAAATATGTGTGTGCGCCTACTTTTTGCATTCACTGTCCCTGCACTTGCTCAATGGTGTGCCGATGAGTGTTTGCCGAAAAGTGTGTGTCAAGAGCGTGTGTATAAATGTGCGTGTGCGCCTACTTTTTGTTGCCACTGTTTTCTGCATTGGCTCGCTGACATGCCGTCAGCTGCGGTCCCGATTTTCGACTGTTGTTGTTGCTGCTGCTGTTGTTGCACGCTGCAGTTGTTGCACGCTGCAGTCGCTGCGCACTGTGCAGGTTGTTGTTGTTGCTGTGGTAGCTGTTGCTGCTGCTGCCTGCTGTCGTCCACTCCTGTTGTTGTTGTTTCTGCTGCTGCTGCCCACTGCAGTCGCTGCGCACTGTGCCGGTTGTTGTTGTTGCTGTTGTAGCTGTGGTTGCTGCTGCTTATTGCTGTCACTTGCTCGCGAGTTTTTCCACTTCGTCTCGGTGTCTAAGTCCGCGCAAAACTGATTTTGCCAAATCATTCTTTTCTGCCGGCTAGCTTGTACTCCGCTTCTTTCTATTATCCATCTTCTATCCGCGTAGGGCGAGCGTTTGTGTTTGCGCGCGCGCAACGACCAGCTTTTGCTCATTCGTGCGTTGATCGGGAGCAAAGCTTTTGCGCTTGCACGCAAAATCAGCCAGCTTCCGAGAGTGAGCTGCGCACTGTGACAGTTGTTGTTACATGAAAGGTGGATAGGGGTGACGTCACGGACGAAACATAACAGATGTGCGGTAGTTTTGCTACCTCACACCCTCTCCTTACTTCGGAAGGCGGTGACGGACGGTGACCTTCCCAGCTTTGGATACCTTCACCTGGAACGCGTGTCCTTCCGCCTCAATGAGGTACTTCCACCCATGGATGGTGTTTCGCCGCACCGCTTCTTCGACGCTGTCCCTAACATCTTGGGGCAACATCCCTCCCGTCCCGATGACTCGCCAATTGTCCGGAGCCACTACCCAATCGATAGTGTAGAGCGGCAGGTCCTCGAGTCCTTCGAGGTTTAGCGTCGACAATTCTTCGTCGATAGCATAGTCCGATGGCCATCATGAGTCTACACGAAGGTCCCTCCAGGGGTCTGGTTCGGGAAGGGGGACACTTGTGGTGGAGTCGGGAGCCCCCTCAGGTGGTGCGTAAATCACCGTTTCCCGACTATCCTCTGAGTGGTAGCCCTCGAAATCGTAACGCCTTATGTAGTGCCCCTCTGGGTCGAACAAAATGTTCCCTTCGGCCTCTGCCATGGTGTCACTGTAAGACGAGGGGAGTGTAATTTTGGTTAGTCTAACCCTACCTATCGTGTGGCTGGTAGGGGGATCTGGTGAACTTGACACAGGGATGGGGGAGGTTAGGATCGGTTCTAGAGGAAGAGTGGCGTTCGGGGGGTCTTCTTCGGGGTCCGAGACGAATGGCTTTAAGTCTGCCAGATTAGCTGTCCGTCGCCGATTTGTCTCCAGATGTTGAAGGCACACCACGTTCGTTGAAACGAATTTCTTCACTTTATACGGTCCGTCGAATTTCGGTGCCAACTTTGCTGCAAATCCTTCCGCTGCGTTTGACAAGACGTGGTGTTTCACTAATACCTGCGCGCCCACGGTGGGACGCCAGTCTCGGCGGCGTTGGTTGTATTGTCTCGCCTGGTCCTGGGATGCTCTCTGTACATTTTGTTTGACCACTTCGAAAACCTTGTGTAGCTCCGTGGCGCGCGTCTCGGGATCCTTTTCTGTTCTTCCGCTTCCCGGGGTGACTTGGTCATACAGTGCGTTCGGCAAGCGTGGCTCACGTCCTTGGACTAGGAAGGCTGGGCTGGATCCAGTCGCGTCCGACGCACTGGTGTTAATGGCCAGCATTATTTCTGGTAGCAGTTCATCCCACGAACTTTGGTGTCCTTCCACGTACTGGGCTACCATGGTTTTTATTGTACGGTTTGCCCTCTCCGTTGGATTCTGTTGGGGGCTGTATGGGGCGGTGTGTTGTAGTTCCATCCCGAGCTTTTCGCAAAATCTGTGGAAAGATTTGCTGGTGTACTGTGTTCCATTGTCGCACACGAAACACCGCGGTATCCCGAAGCGGCACAGTATCCGTTCCCTGAAGGCTCGCTCTAAGTGGGCGGTGGTAGCCTTGCGTAGTGGGACTAGCTCCACCCATTTGGAGAACAGGTCGAAAAACACCAGGAGCATGGTGTTTCCGTGTTTTGAGCGCGGAAGGGGGCCAACGAAGTCTGAGCAGACCGTCCCGAAAGGTTCTGCTACCTGTCTGGTCAACATCTTCCCGGCGGGCTTCATTTGGCTCACTTTGTACGCCTGACACTTGCTGCACCGTCGTACGTATCGGGTTACGTCTCGGAAAAGGCCGGGCCAGTAGTACCGCTGCATAACTCGGTTGATCGTCTTCCGGATTCCAAGGTGGCCAGCTGTGGGATTGTCGTGGCACTCGTTTAGTACTCGGGAGCGTTGATTGGATGCCACGCAAAGCTTCCACGGTACGTAGTCCTCTTCCGTTGGGCGGTGGCCCAAGTGTCGGTACGCCTGGCCGTTTTCTAGGGTGTAGTCCGGGTACTTCTCTGGTTGGTCTTTGATGCGCTTGATAAGCTTTAGTAGCCATGGGCATACAATTTCATCGACCTGTGCAGTCTGTAGTGTCTCCTCCAGTGGTTGCCTCGACAACGCATCGGCCACGACGTTTAATTTTCCCCGGCGATAATGGATGTCGAAATGGTACTGTTGTAGTTCGAGGGCCCACCTCGCAATTCGCCCCGTCGGGTTGTCTATGCTGTTGAGCCACTTAAGGGCCAGGTGATCGGTGACCACGTCAAACCGATAGCCCTCGAGGAAACATTTGAGCTTTCGGATGGCCCACACGATAGCCAGGCATTCCTTCTCCGTCGCTGAGTAATTTTCTTCGGGCTTAGATAACCGCCGACTGACGTAGGCTATTAGTCGCTCGGCTCCGTCTATTTCCTGTGTCAATACTGCTCCCAATCCGAAGTCGCTGGCGTCAGTCTGTAGGACAAACTTGACCGAGAAATCCGGGCAAGCGAGAACTGGAGCTTCGGTGAGGCGCTGTTTTAGTTCTTCGAACGCAGCTTGTTGTGGTTCTCCCTACTCCCACCGTTTGCTCTTCCGGAGTAGTAGCGACATCGGTTGTACCACTTCTGCGAAGTTTGCCACGAACCTCCGGTACCACGACGCTATCCCCAAGCAGCGGCGCAGTTCTCGAACGTTGGTTGGGGGAGTGAGTTTTCGGACTGCTGCGATCTTCTCCGGGTCGGTGTGTATCCCTTGCTCGCTGACGACGTGTCCTAGATAAGCGATGCTCTTGCGGAAAAACTTGCATTTGTCCTTGTTAAGGCGGGGGTTGATCCTTCCTTAGGCGGCGAAGTACTTCCTGTAGATTCCGGAGGTGGTCTTCCAAGGTTATGCCCGTGATGATGATGTTGTCCAGATACGCGAAGGCGTGTGGCTCCATGTCGGGGCCTATGACTCCATCAAGTGCTCTTTGGAATGTGGCTGGCGCGGAATGTAAACCAAAAGGCATGACCTTCCAGTGAAAGAGGCCTCGTCCCGGCACCGTAAACGCCGTGTACGGGCGGCTGTTCCGTGCCATAGGGATCTGCCACTATCCGCTCTTTAGGTCCAACGTGGTGATATATTTCGCGTTCCGAAGCCTCTCCAATATGTGGTGTATCCTCGGTAGCGGGTAGGCATCTGGCACTGAACGTGCATTAAGCTGCCGATAATCAATGCACATCCGGACGTCTCCCGTCTTCTTTCCGACCAACACATTCGGCGCACTGTGGGGACTCTTTGAGGGCTCGATACAGTCATTCTTTAACAGTTCGTCCACCTGGTCGTAGATGATTTTCTGCATCGCCGGATTCTTTGGGTAATACCGCTGCTTGATCGGTCTCTCGTCGCGCATGGTGATTACGTGTTCAGCGATGTGGGATACGCCTTTTAACCCATCAAACAGAGCTAGTTCGTGTTCCAGGAACTCCCGTACCCGACGGTCAGCTTCGGCCTCTCGGTCGTCTTCCGTCTTTGACTCCGTTTCCAGCGCGATTTGGGCGACTGCGACATCATCGCTTCGTTTCCCCAGAGGGGAACGAGGACGTTGGGGTGGTATGACACCCTCAAGTGGCCCTCGTGAACTTTCGCCGTACCTTCGTCGGATCCTTTGTTGCGCTTCCTTGTTGACCGGTCTCATCATCTCAGTGCTCTCACCCTCCTCGTGCGTCGACGTCTTAGAGGTCACCTCGCGACTGTAGACATCTGGTGTCTCGCGAGTGCTCGGGTCTTCCTCTAGTTGTTCGGTTCTCGGGACTGGTGTGGTTAATTCCTGGTGGTGATTGGTGATTCGTAATCTCGGAGCTGGCGTTGGTGATTCCCGGTGGTGGTTGGTGGTTGGTACCCTCGGGGCTGGTGTGGGTGATTCCCGGTGGTTGTTGGTGGTTGGTTTTCTTCGGCGGCCAGGCGGGCTCTGTAGCATACCTGGTGTCAGCTGCAACTCTATGTCGCCAACGGTCAGGGTTGCCTCAAAGGCGCACAGGAAGTCGATCCCTAGTATCAGCTCGTCGGAGACCGTTGGTAACACCAGTAGTGCTAAGGTGACGTGCTGCTCTCCGAACCGTACCGTGGTCGTGTAGGCCTTCGTGACTATAGCTCGGGATCCATCCGCCAGACTCACTCCCACCCGTAAGCGTCGTTCGCCCTTACTCGCTAGCTGCTGTGCGACCGCCTCGCTTATGAAACTTCGTGTGGCTCCGGTGTCAATAGTTGCCGGGAGGGATTTCCCTTCCAAGCTTACCCTGGCTATTATCCGCGCGTTTTCCAGTCGTATGACTCCGTTTACTTCCGGTGCTGGCTGCTCTCTGCTCCCCCCTGGGCCGGATTCGAGGAGGGAGGCACATCGTTTCCCGCAGGCTGGGTGCAGCACTCTATTGTTCGAACTCCCCGTTTTCCACACTGCCAACAGTGTATAACTTGGGAATTCCTGCACTCCCAGTTCCTGTGACCTGTTTGTCCACAGCGTCGGCAGGCATTCCGGACATCTATGGTGGTGTCTGTGCTAGATCCTTGACCGGTTCCGGACATCATTGGAGCACTGTCGCGAAAGGGGTTGCGGTGTCGTGGTGTCGGGGTAGGTACCTCTGGGCTCGTGGTAGTGGGCTTCGGCACTGGGTTGGACCTTTTGGGAGTTCTTAGCTGGGATTCCCTCTCGCGGACCATTTCGTAGTGCACGGCCAGCTTTGTAAGCTGGCTCAGGCAACTGACCTCGTGTCGTCTAATATAGAGCTGGTATTCCGGGCGAAGGTTCTCATAGAGTCGGTCTAACTCTTGGTCGCTAGTATACCCCGCCCGTTGCATAAGCAACCGCAACTGGATCATATATCCTTTAAATGGTTCCCCGTCGCGTTGCATGTGGGCTCGGATCTGGTCCTCCAACCTTTCATAATATCGGGATGGTAGGTAGAACTCCAGGAATTGCTGTTTAAACCGGCTCCAGGTTCCACTTATCCTGAACCAGCCCTCGGCTTCTCCAGTCAGCAGTTCCGATATTGCCAGTGGTAGTCGGTTGAGTTCTATTTGATGTTCTGCCGCCCGTTCCTCTACGCGCTCGATGAAGTCGATCGGATCGGAGGAACCATCAAATGTGATTCCCCAACGCTGGACTTACTCCGCGGGTGTCCTGTATTGTCCCTCGTGCCTCGCGACTGAGTTGCCGTGCGGCGAGCTGTGCCGAAGTCGTGGGGATGGTCGTCCAGCTAGTCGGGTGGGATCGGGTCTGAGGACGGCTCCATCGGTGTAAGTCACCGTTATGACGGGCAGTGTAGGAGCTGCCGGGCTGTTGTCCAAGGGGGATGGGCTCCTTGACCGCTGTTTCCGGTCTGCATCGGTTGGGGATCGGCTCCGATATTTTTCCTCCAGCTCTGCGAAGCGGGTGAGGATGGTGTCTGGGTGCTCGCTTTTGGACACAAAGGTCGCTACCCGGCTGCGTAGCTCCGTCACGGTGCCCTCTGCGTCGAGTCCGAACTCGCTGGCCATGGATACCAGCTCGTCTTTCCTGCAGTAGTACACCCAGCTGACGTTCACCATGATGTGGATCTGTAGGGGGAGATAGAAATATGCCCGCAAGGATCTAAAAAAATGAAACCCAATTTTTTTTTTTTTTTTTATCCTCGGAAGGATCTGTAGAGTTTATGATCCTCGGAAGGATCTTGTAGAGTTTATTATCCTCGGAAGGATCTGCAGAATTTATTATCCTCGGAAGGATCTGTAGAATTTATTATCCTCGGAAGGATCTGTAGAATTTATTATCCTCAGTGCAGTTGCAGTTGTGCTTTCTGCAAACATGCAGGTGTTTGCATTTTGTGCTAGAGAGGGTGGCGCCTGAGTAGTCATTCCAGTTTGTTATTGAGTTAAGGATGGGGATTAGGTTTATGTTTATGTTTTTGTCGTTTTTTAGTTTTATTATGAGGTTGAAATCGTTCGCGTAAGCGCTTAGGCTTATGTTTGGGTGTTAGGTGAGCATTACGGTAAGCTTGTTGTATGCTATTACAAATAGCACTACCGAGAGGGGTGATCCCTGGGGAATGCCGTTAGGGATGGGGTGGAAAGAGGAAAAGGCTGAAAGTATGCGCACTGTTGTTTCGCGATTTCTCATAAAGTTTTTTACATAGGTATTTTTTGTCCCGTTTTCCACTCTGTTAGTTGGTCGAGGATTGTGTGGACTCCTATTCTGTCGAAGGCTCTCGCAAAGTCTAGGGATATAATTGATGAGTGGTTTTTTTTTGGAGATGCATCTAGCAGTAGATGGTCTACTAGGAGTAGACTATCTAAAGCTGATTTTCCCTTTTTAAAACCAGTTTGGCTGTTATGGATGAGTTTATCATTGGAAATAAACCACCACAGCCACTTTGCTATTATTTTGACTAAGATTTTGGAAAGGCATGGATTAAGTGATATGGGTCGGTATGCGTTTAGTGAGGATTTGTCTGCGCTGGGTTTTAGGATGGAAATTGTAATGCTGTTTTTATAGGCTTGGGGGATGAAGTTTTGTGTGTAATGTTCAGTGCTGTGTATTTTGCTTTTGTGAGTTTGGTAGTAAAGTTCTAGTCGGATGCTAGTTATGAAATGTTTTAACAAAAAAGCTCTGCAATTTCTTGTTTGTTGGTATGGTGTGTGTTTGTGTTAGGGTTAAGGATGCAGTGTATGTGTTTTTGAGGGTTAAGTCCGCAAAGTCTTCTGATGTTGCTCCAACGTTTTTTTGGTGGCGTGTCTAGGGCTATTTGCTCAGTGAATTGCTTAGTACAGTTTTTTTTTTTTGAGTTTTTTAGGGTTAGTCTAAATAGTGCATTAGATTTTTGATGTGTTAACATCTGTAGTCACGGGTACCCATTTCTGCCATTTGATAATATATGCAAACAATGCAGCGTGCCACTCTGCAACGTGGGCCAATGCAGCGTGCCGCGCTGTAACGAGCTCGACCGACGAACAAATTTAGCGTGCAGTCGTGGACCGACTGCAAAATTTCATATACATATTCATCTGAGTATGTTTGTATTGGTGTAGCGGCAGAGAATAACTGTAAAATACAAAGTCTTGCTAACGATGTGACCAAGTTTGAAGGGTAGTATAAACTTAATATGAACTTTGTGCAATTGAATGGCAAAACTTGAAATTCTTTAATATAATTTCAATTCTACATGTTTGTTTATATTCTTGCATTGTTTATTGTTTATATTCTAGCATAAACAATATATATATTGTAACGACGTAATTTCGTTGGCCGGGGTCGGCGTCTCAGTCACGTCCGGGGTCTGTACAGATTATTTGTAACATTGCTGGGACACTGGCGGAGCTGGACCGGAGCGTACCTAGGGGCCGGGCCACCAGGGGAAAGCATGGGTAGAATAGAGAAGGGGGGGTGCACGAGTACAGTGCCCGGCCGGTTATTTGAGAGGCCCGCAAAGGAATAGATCGGCTAACCCAGAGTAATACTCGGAGAGTTAACCAATTATTCCCCGAAGGGCTCCCCACAACCGGCCAGGGCATCGAGCGAAGTTTGTTGAGTACGGGAGGGGGATAAGGGTAACCAGCTCGGCGGCCAGGCTGAGGGTAAGACCCGGAAGCCTGTGCGTCGGTCGGCCAACCCCATCCGCCCCTCGCACCCCACACAACTAACACGCCAGGGCACTAGTCACTTGTCGCTACACGTGGAACCTACCCAAGAGGCGAGCGTCGCAGAATCCAGAGTAAAACTCGGAAGATTCGCTAGCTTACCCCTCAGGTCTGCTCCACGTGGGCTTAATGGTGAGGCGCCCCGAGACACTGGCTCTATGCCGACCCGCTGAAAAGTGTAAAAGGGGGGGGGGGGGGAAGAGTAGTACGAAAAAAAGACACAAATTCGCTCTACATTTTAACTCTTTATTACATCTTTGCTTTGCGAATGAAACATTTAACACGACACTGTGGATATATTACCCTAGGACCACAACAAATCTCGGTGAGGCTGCCTGAGCAACCATTTGGCCCATCGAATATGGCCGTCATTTTAACTCTTTATTACATCTTTGCTTTGCGAATGAAACATTTAACACGACACTGTGGATATATTACCCTAGGACCACAACAAATCTCGGTGAGGCTGCCTGAGCAACCATTTGGCCCATCGAATATGGCCGTCACTTACCCCGATCTGCGTGTGTGTAGATTCGTGCGTGCCGTGTGTGTGTATGCCTATGAGTATGTGTGTCCAGAGTGTGTGCCAAAAATGGGTGCCGAAATGTGTGTGCCGTTGGGGGTGCGTGCCGTGTGTGTGTATGCCAAGAGTGTGTGTGTCCAGAGTGTGTGCCAAAAGTGTGTGTATGCCTATGAGTGCGTGTGTCCAGAGTGTGTGCCAAAAGTGTGTGCCGAAAAGTGTGTGTATGCCTATGAGTGTGTGTGTCCAGAGTGTGTGCCAAAAGTGTGTGCCGAAATGTGTGTGCCGTTGGGGGTGCGTGCCGTGTGTGTATGCCAAGAGTGTGTGTGTCCAGAGTGTGTGCCGAAAAGTGTGTATGCCTATGAGTGCGTGTGTCCAGAGTGTGTGCCGAAAAGTGTGTGTATGCCTATGAGTGTGTGTGTCCAGAGAGTGTGCCAAAAGTGTGTGCCGAAATGTGTGTGCCGAAATGTGTGTGCCGTTGGGGGTGCGTGCCGTGTGTGTGTATGCCAAGAGTGTGTGTGTCCAGAGTGTGTGCCAAAAGTGTGTGACGAAATGTGTGTGCCGTGGGGGGTGTGCAGTGCGCAAAAAAAATATGTGTGTGCGCCTACTTTTTGCATTCACTGTCCCTGCACTTGCTCAATGGTGTGCCGATGAGTGTTTGCCGAAAAGTGTGTGTCAAGAGCGTGTGTATAAATGTGCGTGTGCGCCTACTTTTTGTTGCCACTGTTTTCTGCACTGGCTCGCTGACGTGCCGTCAGCTGCGGTCCCGATTTTCCACTGTTGTTGTTGCTGCTGCTGTTGTTGCACGCTGCAGTTGTTGCACGCTGCAGTCGCTGCGCACTGTGCAGGTTGTTGTTGTTGCTGTGGTAGCTGTTGCTGCTGCTGCCTGCTGTCGTCCACTCCTGTTGTTGTTGTTTCTGCTGCTGCTGCCCACTGCAGTCGCTGCGCACTGTGCCGGTTGTTGTTGTTGCTGTTGTAGCTGTGGTTGCTGCTGCTTATTGCTGTCACTTGCTCGCGAGTTTTTCCACTTCGTCTCGGTGTCTAAGTCCGCGCAAAACTGATTTTGCCAAATCATTCTTTTCTGCCGGCTAGCTTGTACTCCTCTTCTTTCTATTATCCGGCTTCTATCCGCGTAGGGCGAGCTTTTGTGTTTGCGCGCTCGCAACGACCAGCTTTTGCTCATTCGTGCGTTGATCGGGAGCAAAGCTTTTGCGCTTGCACGCAAAAGCAGCCAGCTTCCGAGAGTGAGCTGCGCACTGTGCCAGTTGTTGTTACATGAAAGGTGGATAGGGGTGACGTCACGGACGAAACATAACAGATGTGCGGTAGTTTTGCTACCTCACAATATTAAAATCAAATATTAGAGTTTTCATTGACAATTATTGAATATTGGTTCAAGGGGTATTTTTTCTTTGTGCAGCTTGTGCGTCTCAGCTACGACAAGCCAGCACGTTGTTGTTTTGTTCAGTTTCTCTTTGCGGTCAGCGGCCCGTCGATCAAAGGAGAGGCGGCGGGTCAGCGGACAGCAAGAACAGTAAAAAGTTGTTGGTACATATTGTATGAAACTGCGTTTGAAACATATATTTCTGGCTGTGCCTGCTTATCGAGGTTTTTGTTATTTTTGATATTTTTCCTTTTTCTGTGTCGGCGGCAAACGCGCGCTTACATTTACATTTGTACCAATGCACTACTGAATACACTTTCGTAATTTGTGTACATGTTTGCATTATTGTATAGCAAGGGCCGTTAGAAAGTGTCATAAAGGAAAAACTGGGAAGAGTATGTATGATGAGCAGCAGCAAAAGTGATATTTGACTGCCTTGGAAGACAAAAAGAGAGAGAAGTCTTTATTGTTAATTGGGTTGTTTTAAGTTAGAACTTCTAACTTAACAAAACCACCTGCTGCTGACTTCTGTTATTTCATAACATTTAATATAATCCTCCTATTACAACTCGGCCATCCTGACCGTTGGATCTCCTGACCCCAGGTTGTCACCAACTAAATTTTCTAACTTATGTTATATCTTATTAATATTTAACAAAAAAATAACTTAATTCAACAACTATATATGTTCATTGTCGTATTGAAAACGTATTAATTTACAGATTTATTTTTTTATGTTATTACTTTTTCCCTTTTACCCAATGCCTTATGTTCTGGACACTCCAAACGCCCTGATACGGATTGCGAACAATTTGAAATCCTTCCACACCCTTAATTAAAAATCTATCATTTTTTAAAATCTTCTCTATGACATAAGGACCTTTGCTCTTTGGTATAAGCTTTCTCGACACTCCCACCGTACTGTCAAAGATCTTTACCATAACAAAATCACCCTCTTTATATTTATTCGGTTTCTTTTTACTTTTATCATAATATTTTTTACTGTCATCTTGGGCACTTTTTTGGCTTTCTTTCGCTACTTTCCTAATATCTCCTAAATTCCTTTCATTACTTGATACATTTTCCTTTTCTAATCTTTCTTTTAATTCATCCACAATTTCTCCTTTTTGCTCTACTCAAAACAACATTTTACTTGGACTTTGCCTAATGCTGCGATTAATTGTGTTGTTAATTGCGTACTCAACTTGTTGTATTGTTGAATCCCAATGAATACCCTTCTCTACCTCTGTTAATTTAGCTATCATAGGCCTTAATTTTCTATTAATTCTTTCCACTTGTCCATTTGCTTGCGGAGATCCTGTAGCTATCTTTATGTGTTTAATATTGAACTGCTCTAAAAACTGCTCAAACTCATTTGCTGTGTAACAGCTACCTCTATCCGATACTATACATTTTGGCCTGCTGTAAGCCCTAAAGTAATCTTCCAATGCTTTTACAACTTCCTTTGTCTATGTAGTCTTTGTTGTATACAACCTCACAAACTTCGTAAACCCATCCACTATCACCAAAATATGCTTATTTGCTCTACCTGCCGCTACTGTTCCATAATGATCAATATGTATTAAATCGAATGGCCTATCACCTTTAAGTATACTATTCAAATATCCCTCCTTTTTTCCTGACTCTGGTGAAAAAGCCACACACTTCAAACAATTTTGAATGTGACTATTACATTTCTCCTTCATATTAGCAAACCAATAACTCTTTGCAATACTATCAACCATTTTATCTCTCGCTATATGCCCCAACTCGTTGTGATATTTGTACATCACCTGTCAATCCATGTCCTCCGGTACATAAAATAGTAGCCTGTTCTCCCTTGTTTTTCTATACACAATTCCATTCCTCATTTCAAACTAGAGATGGGATCGGGAAAGAAATTTGTTCCCGTCCCATCCCGTCCCGAAATCAATATCGCTTTTCCCGTCCCGATTGTCCCGAAAAATTTTGTGTCTATACCGCGGGTCCCGACATTTTCCCGAAATTTTTTTTCTTCAAATAAGTGTGTACATATTTTTTTTTTTAATATAATCTTACTATAAATTTATTTATTTTTTTTAAATATAACATTACTTTAACTTTCGTAACAGTGACAATACATATAAATGTTCCCATTTATTGCACTTGCGATATATCGTGTCACTAAAAAATTGCAATCGGTGGGTAATTTCGACAAAAGCAGAACATTTATCGAGTACATTTTGCTTGGGTCCCGACAGGTTTACCGGGACCCGCGGGAATTTCGGGATCGACTACATATCCCGACTTTCCCGGTTTTTTTTAAAATCGTTCCCGTCCCGCCCGATCCCGATAATTTTTTCCCATCTCTATTTCAAACAACTTGTGCTTTCTTTCTTCCAACATGTTCTTAACATGCTTTATTTTTGAATCCTTTGACTGACAAATGACTAAATTATCCTCAAAACTGTTTGTCTCAATTATCACTACGTTGGTGCTCCGGCTTAAAGCATCTACGTGTTTCATTCTATCACCAGATCAATGAATTAATTCATACTCAAATTCTTGCAATTCCAATGCCCATCGAGCTATTCTGGGATTTAAATCGATCTTGTTAAGCGTTAGCGCTAAAGAATTGCAATCAGTCATAATCTTAAACTTTCTTCCTTGTAAATAAATCCTAAATCTGCGTAAGGCATATATTATCGCTAATGCTTCCAGCTCAAAACTGTGATATTTTGACTCCGACTCAGTCGTCCTTTTTGAAAAATAAAATATTGGATGCAGCTTGCCATCCTTTTTCTTCTGCATCCGTACTGCACCGAAACCAATTGCACTAGCATCGCAATGCAATTCAACTTCGTCCCTGTGATCATAAATCGCTATAACTGGTGCCAGCATAAGTTTTTCCTTCAATATATTAAAACACTCTAACTCTTTTTCTCCAAATACAAATTGTTTATCTTTCTTCAACAAATCATACAACGGTTTGGCTAAGAGCGAAAAATCTTTTATAAACCTTCTAAAATATGAACACAAGCCTGTAAATCTTTGCACTGTTTGTGTTTTGTCCGGTATTGGAAAGTTTTTTACTGCTTCTAAACCTTTATTATCTGCTATAATACCTTCATTTGTAATAAGAAATCCTAAATATTTAACACTCTCTTGCATAAACTCACACTTATCTAAACGTAACTCCAACTTATTTTGAACTAGTCTAACAAACACTTCCTTCAATGTATTCAAATGTTCCTCCATATTTTCACTTGCCACCATTATGTCATCCATGTAAACTATAACCTTATCTTCCCTTATCAAATCTGAAAATATCCTATTAACAAACCTTTGAAAGACTGCTGGTGAATTTTTTAACCCCGTTGGCATTCTCATAAACTCAAATTGCCCCAAAGGCGTGACGAATGATGTGTACTTAATAGATTCCTCTTATACTCTCACGTGAAAATATCCATTCTGAAGATCAAGTTTCAAAAACACAGTTTTATTCACCAACTTGTCTAACAAATCATCTATCAACGGCAAAGGATAGTTATCCCTAACTAATACTTATTCAATTTTCTGTAATCAATACATAATCGCAAATCCCCAGTTTTCTTCTTTACTAAAACGATAGGTGACGCATTTTCTGAATCACTGGGCCGTATAATTCCTCCTTCTACATATTCGTCTAATAATTTCTGTAATTTTTCTTTCTCGGTATAAGAGAGTCTCCTAGGTGAACAACTAAACGCTTTTGAGTTTTCCAAACTTAACTTCATTTCGCATTTTATTAATGGTTCATTTGGTCTTCCTGCTTTTAAATACATCCTTTCAAACTTTTTATCAAACCTCATTCTTGTTTGATAGTCTACATTTTTCCCACAACTATATTCGAATCCTTTATCTACCATATTTGTACATAACATTTCTTTATCAGAACTTTCTTCTAAATCAGCGGCATCCTCTTTTACCGCGCTACACATAACTAAATTGTTTTTTAAACATCCATTCATAACACCAGCGTTCTCAACTAACCTCTTATCCATAACTAGATCCATTTCTAAACTTTGATTCATAACACCACCATCCTTACATAACACACGATCGTTAATTAACTCCCTGTCTAACCTTTTATCCATAACACCATTGTCCTTACATATTAATATTAATGTCCAAACCACATGCATTCATAAAGTCTCTCCCAAATAAGACATCATGACTCATAGACTCTTCCGCAACTACGATTAACTCAAAATTAACTTTTATTAAATTTTTCAAAACAAAACAAAAAATTTTTCCATACACTTTAAGTGTAATTTAGTACTAAGCGTTGCAGTTGTAGCATCGCATAACATATTTTTCTTTACGCTGACTTGGTGCTAGCTTTGTATTTTCTTTCTTTGGCAAGCTTACTTTTTCAAATGCTTTTAAAGTTTTTTCCGGATTTGCAAAACATTGTATACGTGCTAGGTCAAGCATAGTCTTCACTGGTATTCCTTCTATTAACTGCTTCAGTAGCTCTTCTTCGTCAATGCTGATTTTCTGCGCCAGTGTGATTTTTATACTAGATAACGAAGGTATTGAGTATATTGGGTTTGTGCAATGTCCGTCATGGTGTCTGTCCGTCTGACCGTCTGTCCGTCTGTATGAACGCAACTTTTTTCCACAACCTTCAAGCTAGAGACCTGAAACTTTGTAAATGTCTTTATCTATGGCATAGTAAATTAAAGTGTTAAGATTGGAGTTCTACGATAACTAGGGGGCTGGCAAATCGATAAACTCGATAACGCAAAATCGATAGATCCAGCTATTTCGCAAGCCCTTACAGCTAAAACTACCAAATTTAGTGAGAAAATAGCTACTATCAATCCCCAAAAAACTGCATCAAAAATTTTGGAGCCACGCCCACCCATTCCGCCCCCAGCCACCACTTAGTTTAACACTAAAAATTATCATATCTTCTACAGTTTTTGAGCTAGAGCCATCAAATTTGGTGCCAAGATAAGTGCTGACGAACCCCAACCAAATTCATAAAATTTTTGGATGCCACGCACATCTATACTGCCCTATCCGCCCTCAACCACCCCAACGCTTCGCTAAAAACGGTAGTGCCTGTATCTTCCATAGTGTTTGAGCTAGAGTCACCAAATTTGGTAGGTATATAACTGATAACGACCCTCCAAAAACTGCATCAAAGTTTTGGAGCCCTACCTACCTATTCCGCCCCCAGCCCCCCCGCACATTAAAAACAGAAATGCTTATTTCTTTTACAGTTTTTTAGTTGCATTCTAAAAATTTTGTGCCAAATTAGGTGATTATAGCCCCCAAAAATATGCATAAGAACTTTGGATGCCACGCCAATCCATACAGCCCAAGCCGCCCCAAACCGCCCCAATGCTTCACTAAAAACGGGAATGCGTGTTTTCTCCAAAGTGTTAAAGCTAGAGTCACCAAATTTATTAGGAAGATAGCTATTGACGATCCCCAAAAAACAGCATCAAAGTTTTAGAGCTTCGCCCCCCGTTCCGAGCCCCCTGAATTTTGAAATCAAAAACGCCTATATTTTCCACATTTTTTGAGCTAGAGCCGCCAAATTTGGTCCTAAGATAGGTGATGAAGAAACCCAAAAAATGTGGATGGCGCCACCCACCCATACCGCCCCCAGCCCCCCTTCCACCATATTCTACTAACTTTGAGCTTGAGTCACCAAATTTGGTATGAGGATAACAATTAACATCATAAATAGATCTGCAGCAAAACTTTGGACGCCACGCCCCCCATAACAGCCCCCAGCCCAGCCTTCACCATATTCTACTAACTTTGAGCTAGAGTCACCAAATTTGGTATGAGGATAGCAATTATCATCATAAATAGATCTGCAGCAAAACTTTGGACATTTGGCATCCCCATCTGCACCAGACAATCTTTGAGGCAGCCTACACCCCTGCCGTATCCAACCACCATTGTAATCAGCTCTCTTTTAATCTGTTTTACTACTGGTATCGAGTATACCGCAGTCGGGTGTGTCCGACTGCAACGTTTCTACTTGTTTCTTAAAAATATGTGACAAAGTTTTCGTTGTGTCGCCATATTCGATCCTGAAACTTCTGTCTCATTTCTGACTTCTTCTCGCTGCCTCCGAACACCATAATAAGCTGCTCACATTACTTAGCAAACGGTTCCAAAATGCGAGTTGAGTTTGCTTGAAGCCAACGCTGTGCAATTCCCTTCAACTTCATAATTAACAACATGTGCAAACCGGCCTCATCCAGGTTATAAATTTTGCCAATATTCCTTAACTGCACCACCCAATTTTGTGCGCTGCACTCGCCATTATACTCTAATATAGATTCTTTTGCCAATGCTAGTAATTTGGCTGAAAATTTGGCCTCCGTTGCTCTCAGCTGATCTGTCACACTGCTACTAGCGCCATCTATCGTATTGCGATCAATGTTGTTTCCAGCGCTGCCATCTCTTTCACAACTTATTTCATTACCAGCGCCATCTGCTATACTGCTACTAGCGCCATCTACTGTATTGCGAACAGTGATGTTTCCATCGTT
This sequence comes from Scaptomyza polygonia, assembly GCA_035044585.1. Taxonomy (NCBI): domain Eukaryota; kingdom Metazoa; phylum Arthropoda; class Insecta; order Diptera; family Drosophilidae; genus Scaptomyza; species Scaptomyza polygonia. Next base: position 103,223 of record JAWNNU010000704.1, on the reverse strand, counting down.
GCCATTTTGACTATTGGCGTTGCCACTATTTGTGTACGCAGCATTGCCACTGACGCCGCTTGTGCCGCCAATACCTCTGCTGATCACGCCAATTTTTTTCTGCATCTCACTCATGATTTTTCTATTTGCGTCGTTTTCGGCCTGTAGCTCTCTAATGACCTGCACCAAAGCCTCCTCTCGCTGTTGATTTGGCATGCCACCTTCCTCTTCGCCACCATCTTGTTGTCCCGCGTTGCTAACACCGGCGCCGCCGCCTGTAATGTTGAATCCGCCACTTTCGCTGCCATGATCGACGTTGTCCATAATAGTCACATTCATTGACTGTTTGGCACTTCGTCTAACTCCTCGTCCACTTCTTAAGTTGTACTACTATAAAATTATTTATATCGATTTCGCTAATTTTTTGTCGTTCATCCCACTTCTGAATTTTAGACGCCTGATATTTTATTTAGCTTCAGCTCTTTATTTCATTATATTGCCGCAGTCTACCGCTCTTGATAATTGCTGAATACGAACTGCCGCCCTCTCACAGGCCTGTGTAACATTACATTCTACTGTTACAGCGTAATATCGAGTTGCACTTAACATCTACACTTAACATCTATGTATCGATAGTACTTATGTATAATCCTCCTACTACAATTAACTATTCTTTTCATTTTTATGCTAATATATAGCAATCAAACAGGTACAAACGGCTGTTACCACATCGCTCGTGAGTTCTTACACTCATTAGTTTTTTTAAACTGTACGACGTCTTCTGTAGTAATTTCCCTTTTGAGTCTTTGCCATCTTCTTTTTTTTCATCTCTTAGTGCTTGTAGTTCTTTGCTCCACCAGGGAACATTGTGAGGGTGTGTCATGGGGTGTGATTGTTCTGTGGGCGCTGGTGATTATTATTTTGTGTATTGTGGCTGTTTTTTTGTTTTGTGCTTGTTGGTATCTGTGAGGAGTATTCTTCTGTTAGTTTCGAGAATTGTGCCCAGTTAGCTTTGTGAGTGATAAATTTTGGTTTTGGTGTTGTGTGTTGTCTGCTTGGTGTCGTGGGTAAAAAACGGGATATTAAGATTGGAAAGTGGTTGATGCCATAAAGATTATTTTCTGTTTGCCCTGTGCTTTCGATTTTGAGTGTGTTGGTGAATTGTCATTTAGTAGGATATAGTTTGATTGGGCTATGAATTTTTCTAAATTTTTCCTCTAGCGTTGTTTGCTTTTGAGCCCCAGTTTTTGTGCCAGCTGTTGAAGTCACCGGTGACTAATGTTGGTATGCGTGATGTTTCTAGAACGGCTTGGAGGTTGTTTAGAGAGAATTTTTGATTTGGCGCTATGTATGCCGATATCAGTCTGAATTTTTGTTTGGATGTGCATTCTACGCAAATTGCGACCAAGTCGTCGTTAAGGGTAATTTCTTGTGTGTGTAGAGATTTGTGAATTAGTAGCGCTACGCCTCCATAAGAGTGGGCAGTGTTTTTTGTTAATAGTTGTTAGTTGGTAGGAATGGGTGTGTGGTGGGTGTTTATTTTATGAGTTTCTTGTAGGGCTATAATGTGTGGTTTATGTTTAGTTATTAATATTTGCAGTTCGCTGTAGTTGTTAAGATATCCGATGATGTTCCATTGCACGATTTTGATTGTCATTTATGATTTGATTGTTTATTTCTGTGGCTGGTTTTTTTTGGTTTTTTTGGTGTTGTTGAGTGTTTATGTGTTTGTTGTTCCTACAGCGTGTGGGAGCGCCCAGTAGGTCGTCAATTGTAGGCTCTGTGTGTTGGTGGGTGAGCGGCGTCACCGCCCTTGCATCGGGTGGACGCTGACCACTCTTAGTTTTTGTAAGTGCTAAATGCTGTCGCTATCGCTGTTTATTTTGTATTTGTTCTTATTTGAGGTTTTGGTTTTTAATATGTTGGGTTTTGAGGCTTGAGGTTAGTTGCTAGGGTGTTGTTCTTGTCTTCGGAAACAATTCGTAGCTTTAAGTCTTTTGATTGTACGCATGCTAGATTTTTTGTGTTACCTGGGTCATCTAGATCCATGTCCATATCGTCAGCGTGCAGGCTGTTTGCAGGTGTGCATTTTTGTGTTGTATTGGTGATGCGTGTATGGGCTGACGTGGTTGGTAAGTCCATTGGTAGGTCGTAGATAGGTGGGTAGTGTTGTGTAATGTTGTTGTTCGTTGGCGGCCTTGAGGTGCTAGAGTGTGTGGCTGTTGTTCCCTTTGATGTCGTTGTGGCTCCGTTTGATGTTGCTGTGTTGCTGATTTGTTTTGCTGTCGGGCTGGCTAGGATTTTTTCATAGCTGTTTCTTAGTTGGTGGCTGTGTCGGGTGTGGTATATGGTTAGGGCTGTTTTGCGATCCACTTTTTCTGTTGTTTTTATCGCCACAAGTTTCTGTTGTTTTTGCAGTTTTCTTCAGGGCTTTTGCAGGTCGGTGTTAGGTGGCCAAAGCGCAGGCATCTTTTGCATTTTAGCGGCAATGGGATGTAAGGGCGCACTCTTACTCGTTCGTATCCTATTCTTATAGATTCTGGCACAGTGAGCGAGGCGAAAGTAATTGTGATGAGTCCGGTTTCGACCAGATTTTGTTCTTGTTTTTTGAGTATTTTGCGGACTTCGATTACGTTTTGTGTTTTTAGTTCTTCTAGTATTTCTGTTTGGTCAATGTTGCGCAGTTCGTTGTCGTATATAAATCCATTGGATTGGTTAAGGGATTTGTGTTTAGCGACTGTAACTTCTGTATGTGCCATGTTTTTTAGTTTGAGTAATTTTATTGCTTGTATATTGTTTTTGGTTTTGACTAATAAGAAACCGGCGCGTGTTCTTTTGCAAGATTCGACTTCTCCTCCACATGTGTAGTGTATTGTTTTTTTTAATAAGAAAGGGTGATACTTTTTCGAATGTTTCATTGTCTTTTCTGTTGATCACTATGTATTTTTGGCTGTCTATGTTTGCATATTTGGTGTAAATTGATGTTGTTATAAGTTTGTGAATGTCAGGCGGTTTTTCCATTGTTGTTATAGGGCTCGCGCCCTGCTCTCCGGTGTGTTCTTTGTGTTTTTGTATTTTTCGTATTTCGTTATGTGTACTTGTTTGTTTTTCGCTAGTTAGCTGATAAGAGTTTTTTTATTGCTCTTGGGGCACCTAAGTAAACGCAGCAGTAACACGTCTTGTCTCCAAGAAGATCAGAGTGTAACTGCACCTGCCAATATACTCAGTATTCGTTAGAGGTCTGAATGAATGGCAAAAAAAAAAACATGCTCGAATGGACAAAGCGCAAAATGAGTTGAGTGATTGTGAATGTGCAAGACCGAACGGCTTTGAGTGCCTTAGTGGGCTCGCGGTAGACTCGGCCGCACAACATTTGAATGAGTGGGAGGGCGTGAGAATTAGAGTTTGCGTTATGAATGCATTCAAATGCCACGCCTTGTGATTGATTTGTTTTCGTGCGTAAGAAAAGAGAAGAATAGAAAAAATAAAAGTCAATGTTATTTGATTTTATCAAGCTTATTACTATAAAGTATATACATACATAATATGTTATATTTAAATTTAATTTAAAGCTTTTCAGAAATTCAGTTTCTCGCGTTTAATGTTCGCTCCGAAGCCGCGCTGCTCGCTGGAATGCAGAATATTTTGCATGATGTCTTGTGCAAAAGAGGAAAAAAGTTCACAGGCCTCCCCCACATGCATTACTTTAAATACAATAATAATCAACATAGTACTTAATGTAATATATGTATATAGAATTAGCATCAGTCGCCGACTAACACTCATAGTGAGCAGACATCAGTTGCTAACCAATTGTGCTCTTCTCAGTTCTTTTCTCACTTCACACCTTTCTGTCAAAAGTTTTTTGTGCAAAAGAGCTGCTGCAAGCGCTTGATCAAAAAAAAAAAAAACAATGGGCGGCCCGGAGCCCCCAAATCTGGGACAAAATCGGTTCAGCACTCTGGCCAACAATCCCCCCACCAAAAAAGCGAAGACCACTTTCAATATCTTTAAATAACTTTCCCGATCTGCCATCAACCAATATTGCGAACCCCAAATATATTATAGTCTCCGCCAAAGACAGTGTTAAAACAATATCAGAATACTCTTGCTTCGCGGTACACAAGGCACTAAAGCACATCAGTAAGAATATTGTTTCAATATCAAACTTAAAAGACGGAAATTTATTAATGCTGGTTCACTCAATCCACGACGCCAACAAATTTATCAACACAACCGAACTCCCAGCTATATGCAAAATAGAATGCCAATTCCACCAAGCCCTTAATTCGGTGACCATTTAAGCGCCCTACCTTATTAACGTCTCTGAAGACGAAATTGTTAAAGAGCTCTCATCCCAGAAAGTTATTTCAATTTATAAGTTCACCAAGCAAGTTGACGGTGTAGCAAAACCATCGGGGGTCATGCTTCTTACTTTCGAACTCTATAACCTCCCATCCAAAATCGATATATTCTGGCACTCTGTAAAGGTATCCGAGCTTATACCGAATCCTATGCGGTGCAAATCATGCCAAAAACTCGGACATACTCAAAAATATTGTAAAAACGAACCAGCGTGTACTAACTGCGGACTCACTCCCCACTCCGGTAATTGCTCACCAAAATGTGTGAACTGCACACAAAACCATTCTGCCTCAGACAAAAATTGTAGTGCATTCATCCAACAAAAAGAAATATTAAAAATAAAAACCACGAAGAAGTGTACAATGAGGGAAGCAAAGCTTTATTACAAAGCTGCCTTGCCTAAGCAATCCAAGCCCGACAGCTACGCAGCAGTCACTGCAAACATAGAAAACGAAAAAAGCACAACACAAACAGCAAAGTATTACAACCGTAACACTGATAAGAGCAACATTGGCGGTTCTGACGTTCGTCTCTCGGCGGCCGACTCGCTCCCAAAAAAAAACGATCAATCTTCATCTACTCTCTCCACATCACTTCCCTCTTTATCCCAACCCTCCCCTTTTCTATCTAAATTCTTAGAAAAACAACACAAAAACCGAACAAAAATAGAACCAAATACCGATTTAAAAAAAAAACTAACTACTCTCTCGCACTCAACACAAAGCAGCACCATGGAGCTTGACTCAATTGAATCAAGTTCCGACTCAACACTGCACAACACCACGGATCTTGACGCAATTGAGTCAATATCCGATTAAACCATTAAAAATAATAAATAAATTTTAAAATAACAACTAAAACATACATATGTTTCCCCGAAGACATATACATATCAATTATTATTTTATTTATCAATGACCATTAAAGTTATTCAATGGAATCTTAAAGGGTATATAAACAATTTCGATGAACTAACAATTTTAATAAATGAAACGAATCCAGATATAATATGTCTTCAAGAAACCCACCTACCTTTCAATTCAAAAAACATAATCTGTAACAAACAATATATAGGTTATTTCTCTAACCTACCACACAACCTCAATGCCAAACAAGGAGTAGGAATTCTTGTTAAAAGGTACCTACCGCACTCTCTGCTCCCCTCTTTGACCAGCTCAAATATTCTTCATCTGGCCATACAATTAAAACTTAACGAAAAATTTACTGTCCTAAACAGCTACATCCCCCCAGATCAATCTTTTTCGGGGAACGAAATATATAGAATAATAAATAGCTTCTCCGCACCACTCCTGTTTACTGGGGATTTTAATGCATGGGGTTTTGCTTGGGGCTTTACCCGCACCACCTCTAGAGGTAAAAATATTCTCCAAGCAGTCTCAAAAACCAACTTATCTCTTTTGAACAATGGCAGTGCGACACACTTCTCCACACATAAAACTTATACACACATAGACCTCACATTTATCTCGTCCAATCTGCACCCACTTTGCAAATGGAAGGTTTTACCATACTTATACAGCAGCGACCATTTCCCAATCATAACTGATATACAGCATAAGTTTCAAGTTGAAAAGTCAAACTTCTCCCCAAAGTTCAAAATTGAATTAGCTAACTGGGAATTGTTTCGCATTAACTATGTTCATCACTCCCCATTCACTCAAAATGCAAATATTCAACAGCAAGTTGCCCAAATTACCAAATCAATTCGTGCGTCGGCAAACAAGTCAATCCCACAGACCAAACCCCACACTTTTAAAAGAAAGATAATTTGGTGGAATAAAGACCTAGGACATCTTCGGGATAGTAAGCAAAAGTTATTTCAAGCCTATAAGTATAGAATGACCGACGCTAACCTCATAGCTTACAAGAGAGCAAATGCCTACTTTAAGCGTGCAGTGAAAGAAGCCAAACGTGAAAGCTTCGGTGCCTTTACAGCTAATATTTCACCCCAATCATCCTCAAAACAAATCTGGCGAGATATTAAATCTCTGGTGGGAATCCCTCCTCCGCAGCTAAAATATATCAGATTTAACAATTCTTTATTAACTGCACCCTTTGAAATAGCAAAAAAATTTGCAACAACTTGGTCAGAGTATTCAGAGGACAGCAATTTCAGCAATAGTTACAGGCAACAAAAGTTAAGATCCCTTGAGTATGTGCATGCTCCTGGTAGACTTAGTCTATCGGCTAAACAACTCGAAAACGAATTTACAGAATTAGAGCTCGAAACTGCCCTGACAAAGGCCAAGGGCAAAACACCAGGACACGACAGAATCTCGTACCCGATGCTCAAGCAACTGCCCGCCTCAGGCAAAGCAGACCTTTTAGACCTGTACAATAAGATATTCTCTATAGGTCAATACCCCCACGTGTGGAAATCAGCCATCATTGTACCCATCCCAAAGCCCAACAAACCGTCTGATGAAATTACTAGCTACCGACCCATATCATTACTTCCATGTATCAGTAAAACACTCGAAGAACAGTATTTTTAAAAATATACTTAATGATATATACAACTGGGGTCTGGGCTCTGGTGCAACCCTCTCTCCTAGTAAATGTAAAATTCTGCACATTTGTAAAAAAAAAATCTGTACATACTCTAGTTTAAACTTTAAAAACTTTACTATAGAATGCGTCCAGGCTCTTATGATACTAGGCTTGTATTTCGACAAGAGAATGACCTTTAAGTATCACTGTGCATACCTCAGAGACAGCCTTGAGAAAAAACTGAACATTATAAAATATCTTAGTTCCAAACATTCTCTTATAAATAGAAATACTCTCACAAATGTATCCAGGGCTCTAATACTCTGTAAAATAGACTATGCGCTGCCAATTTTCGGCTGGTGCGCAAAGTCACATATCCGCCTGTTTAAACCAGCCTACCACACAGCGGTCCGTCGCAGTATCAACGCCTTTTCAACTTCTCCAACAAAATGCATCTTAGCAGAAGCAGGCATGCCAACAATAGAGGATAGAGTTGCAGAAACAACAGCTCTGCTGATCCCTAAACTTTTTTGCTCACCTAACCATCTCCTTCAGACAGTGGTAAGGAAGGCTATAAAACAACGAAGAACCTACCGAAACCTCTCTACAATACGTCGATGCGCTGCCCTCTCCAAAGAATGGAGTATCACAGCGCCAGCAGCACCAAAAACTTCCAGCAGTCCTCCGTGGCTTCTTCGACAATCCTCTATAAACTGTGCGCTACAGGAATACCCAAAAAGTCAGACAAACGGGGAAACTTACCGTCAACTCTTCTATAATGAAACAAACAAGAAATTCTACGAGAACCGAACGTGGATATACACTGACGCTACAAAATCAGCTGATCTTACTGCATTCGCATGCGTCGACATCAATGGCAAAATTCTGTCAGCAGGATCATTACCAGAATACTACTCAGTATTCTCAGCCGAAGCAGAAGCTATTCTGAAAGCTATTATTTACACACAAGGCAGAACTGGAAAGTTCACTGTGTGTACCGATAGCCTTTCAACTGTAGAATCAGTAAAAAATATAGCCAACACAAACCCAACAATCGTGCAGATACGGGATTGTTTAATAAAAACCCCATTAAAACTAAACTTATTCTGGGTTCCCAGCCACAGAGGTATTAAAGGCAATGAGTTAGCTGACAACGCAGCTAAGGCAATTTCAAGGTACCCCACACTCGTGACAGCCCCTTCAGCTGAAAAAGATCAGCGGAAAGCTATTCTCAAGCAGCTCCGCGTGGAAAAAATCGAAACCTGGGCTCATTTTCAACACAAATACAGGAACTGCAACCCAAACTTTGAAAAAGTAAAGTTCCCCGACAACACATCGAGATCAAAAAATACCATATTTACCCGCCTTCGGACACAGCAGTGTAACCCACAGTCACATTCTATCTGGAGACCCAAAACCGAACTGTCACTTATGTGGTCTACAGCTCTCTACCACGCACCTGCTGGACTCATGCAAAAAATTAGACAGCATTAGAAAAGCCCATTTTCCAAAAACACTTCCCTCATCCGTCTTACCCATCGTTACAACCCTTAATATAAATAAAATATATAGCTATATACTAGATTGTAATCTAACAAATAAGATATAATTCTTCATAGAGCCGAAGGCCTGGACGCTAGCGCTCTTTAATATTACTTAGCTTTAGTATTCTTAGGTGTTATAGCTAATTTTACAAAAAAAAAAAAAAAAAAAAGAATTAGCATATGTTTGGCTGTAAAGGTAAATGAAACAGAATGTAAGATAACAGAAGGGCCGAACGGCCGGATCGGCGAAAAGCGAACAAAGTTTGCGTGGGCGCGCACAGCCCATGATCCAAGTGTCGGGATCCACAGGTGAAGAAGAGGCGCGCTTCGGCTGATCGCGAGAACAACAAATTAATCGGTAACCGGAGTACGGTCATTGCGGTCGGAAGCCGGAACCAGAATTGTTGAAAGTTGTACAAGTAGATAAAAGCTAAAAGTGAAACGCGGCAAAAGATTGAAGAAGGAAGTGCAAAAAGATACGTCGAAGACATATTAAACCAACGTGGTCAAGTCCCCTGTCAATTGGGTATACATACATAATAACCACAACACGTTTGCCTTTATTATTATTGTGGACGTAGTCACATATACAGAAACGGGAAAAACAGATATGTGCAGACGTATAAGAGTACCCCCTCTAGTGCTTCCTGAAGATACCTACCATCCAACTTTAGAACTTGCCTTTGAACTTCTTAACTTTAGCCCAGCATCTAACAATTCTTTAAAGACCCGTTGTTTTCGTAAAACTAACTTTACTTAATTTAATTACCTCCTTCAGCACACTAATTGGTCTCACCTATATTCTTGTAGTGATATAGAAACTGCCATTGCCATTTTTTACAGGACCTTGAATTCACTTTTGAATATCTGTGTCCCCTCACTGTTTCTTCAAGTAAAAATAAATAACCTTGGTTTACGAGGGAAGTATCAAAATTCAAAAACGTGAAGACATTATTATTATTTTATTAGGAGTGAATACACTGCAACCAGATTGATCTATTATGCCCCTTTTTTGGCCTATAGCTCTTCCATCAGACCCAGGTCTTGATAAAGGCAAATATTTTTGTTGGATCGGTGGTTTCTAAATCGCTTAGCTGCACAATGTGTTTTCCTAGAAAACTGCTATTTTTCCTTACTAATTCTACACATTCTGCAATTATGTTCAAGGAGGATTCTTCTTCCATTCCGCAGAATCTTGGTGCCTTGCTAGGTGACCTTTTAGTCTACAATGTCCTGTCAGAAGACCGGTGAGTATCCTAAGTCTATTTTTACCCATTGATATTACTTGCTTAAGCCGTTTGAGGTTATAGCTACCCAAGAGAAGCTTTGCTTGTCTGATTCCTGGTATTCTTGCCCAGCTCATTCTGCCTAGACGTCTCTCTTCGCTCCTAAGCTCCTCCCGTATTGTGCTCTCTCCTACACCACAGTACGGCTCGGGTCCTATTAGGTGTGTTGCTGCCCCAAGTCTTGCTTGCTTATCGGCCTCTTCGTTCCCCGCTATGTTGACATGTCCTGGTACCCATCTTAGGGCAAGCCTATTTTGAGAACCCAGAGTGTCTAGCTTAATTCGTATCTAACGAACTACCTTTGAATTAATAACAGTCTTACTAAGTGCCATTATAGCTGCTTGGCTATCAGATAACATGGCTATATCTCTTTTCCGAAAGTTGCGCTTTAAATTAAAGTCCACATACCTTCCTATTGTACAAACCTCAGCTTGAAATATTCTGGTGTGCATACTTATGGGCTCATGGTAAATTAGAGCCTTGTTTTGTTAGGGACCCATCGGTGTACCGTTTAATAGAGTGCGGCTTCATGTTGTGGACCTCTTCTAGAGATGTCCACTCCTTTTTTTTGCACAGGTGAACTTGAAACTTTTGCGCGAACATATGTTCGGCTTTCATTTCGTCCCTTGGCTGTGCCAGTAAGGGACTTTCACCCGATAGCATATCTGCCTCTACTCGACTAAGCATATGGCCTCTCCCAGCTCCTTCAACGGACATTCCTAAGGGTTACCTTCTGTTGTAGTCTAATTGTGTGATGGAAAGGTGTCAACTCCAACAGAACCTAAAGTGCTGATGTGGGACAGGTCCTCATCGCTCCCGTGATTGATACACATGCCATCCTCTGTAGCTTTTGAAGCTGCTTCTGCACAGTGATTTGCTGTGCTTTATCCCCCCATGCAATCACTCCGTACGTGAGCATTGGCCTTACTACCATAAGGTTTAGCCATTTTATTATCTTTGGTGATGTTCCCATGACTTCCCGGCTATGCACGACACGTATACAGCGCTCTGGAGCACTTCGCAATCGTATTCTGAACATGGGTGCCAAAGTTAAATTTACTGTCAAAAGTGACCCCAAGGTACTTAACTTCCTTGCTTGTTTCTATTGGACTCCCTGCGAGCCTAATCTCCCTCATCTTTTGTAGCTTGTATCTTCTGGTGAACGGAACGATGATTGTTATTGTAAGGTTTAGGTTGAGACCAACTTCCCTACACCAATCATGCGTGATCCTTAGTCCCAGTTGAACAGTGTCACAAAGAATTTCTTCATACTTGCCCCTAGCTATTATCACAATGTCATCTGCATAGCCCTGACATTGGATACCCTGTTGGCAAGTCTACTAAGTAGTTAATTTACCGGTATACTCCATAAGAGAGGTGATAAAGCCCCCCCGGACAGCCCCTTGTGGCTGTTACTGTTACGGTACTATCTTTTATAGATGCCGTAGCCTATCTGGACCTCAGTAGGAATGAAATCTATCTACTGGTTGTGCTGTTCAGCCCTCTTCTATTCAAGGTGTCTTTGACAGCATCATGAAATGTGTTGTCGAAAGCACCTTCAATGTCGAAAAATGCACAGACTGCTACTTCTTTATTTACCACTGCGGCTCTTACAGGGCAGTGTCCGAAGACCTACCTGTCCTGTATGCATGCTGCGTTGCCTGCAGTGGACTCTGTGTAAGCAGAGTAATCCTAATATTATGGGTCTGAAGGACTTTGGGCTGGTGATATTTTTTATCCCAATCTTGGGGATGAAGACCACCGTAGCTCTACTCCACGTGCTTGGTATATGACCAGGAGATTTGTAAGGCTGGAAGGATCTAATTGCCCACTTTATTTTCTCCACTGTTACCACAGACTTGGCGCATGTCCAGTCGCTGGCCGTTGTTCTGTACTGAACTCCTGTTTCAGCTGATTCGGTCTGTTGCGAGGGGATACTCCCTGGGTAGTGCGTCTCTAGACTGTGCATATTAGTGCTCGTTTATGAATTATCACTACGCTTCAGGGCTAGATTAGCCTCCGGTGCCCGCTTTGATAATGCTCTATGCAGCCGGGCACCTTCTGTCGTACTTGCTATGCTTTCGCAGAAGTCTGTTTAGTTCTTATAGTTCGCCTTCTTAATCTTAAAATAAATAAGGAGGTGAGGCTTTCGCGGTATATGTCCCATGACCCGTCTCTTTTGGAGTTATTGAAGAGGTGACGAGTGGTGAGCCGCAGTCTCTCAAGACTGTCGTTCCACCATGGGGCATCTTTTTTTTTACGCGTTCTCCCTAATGGACAGCTTTTTCATATGCATTTCCAATGCTACTATTAAGATTTCTAACAACTCTTTGTAGCTCACCAGTGTATTTGGGTATTCCAGAGTTTTTGGTGGCTAGGTTTAGTTCTAGGGTAGCCCTAAATTTTTCCCAGTTTGTTTTTCTGGGGCTAGGAGTTGTAACGCTACTATCCGTACTAGCCTGAAGTTTAAATAGGATGATCCTGTGATCGGATATGGATTCTTCTGAAGAAACATGCCATTCTCTGATATAATGCCTAAGAGACCGACTAATCAGAGTTATGTCTAATACCTCTTCTCTTACTCTAGTTACAAATGACGGTGTCGATCCGACAGTGCCAATTTCTAAATTAAACTTGAGTATAAAGTTGGTAAGGCACTCAACCCTTTTGTTGATGTCCGTGCTACCCCATACGGAATGGTGCGCATTGGCATCGCAGCCGATTATGACCGGCAGCTTCTCTCTCCTGCAGTGGTCCATCAGCTTCTCTATTTCGGTTGGCAGGCAGTCCACATCACCGGCGAAATAGGCAGATGCCTCGACAATAGGGTGGCCGTTTACTCTTGCCCTTATGGCAATCGGAACGCGTCTGAAAGAATAGTAAAATTAATACTTTTTCTTTTCATGATGCATGCTCTAGGTAGAGGATCTTTTTGATCCCAGATTTCCTTCGAGTCAGCGGTGTACAGGCATTTAATGCCGTTGTTGACCCATGGCTCCTGCACCAGGGCTAGCCCAAGATAAAGGGTGATTAACATCCTGGCTAAGACACCAGAGGATGCCTTAGCACGATGGAGGTTTATCTGCGTTAGCCCAGATGCGGTGACGTTTAGCGTCACCATCACTCATCCGCCGCTCCAGCTCCTAGTGATGCAGGTTGGGAGCTACACACATCACTGACTGTTTGGCGGGGGCAGACTTCGCGCCAGCACTCCTCTTCTTCAGACCACTAACGGGGTGGTCCCGTAGCGAAATGAAACTTGGTGGTCTTTCACCACAATTGCGTCTTTGGAAGCTTCATCGATGCCGATCACCATTAGCGCAGCTCTGTCTTCCGTCCTCCTCGTTAGCACCTTCCACGAGTTAGTCTCGATCTTATTTTGGTTCCTCAGCAGAACCAATAAGAATTCGGTTGACCGATCCGCGCTTCTTGGTCAGAAGATGGTGATGTTGCGTGGTGATGGAATGTCATCAACTACCTTGCAGTGCAGTGGAGCACATTTCCACGATTGAAGTCTCGACGCCACGGTCCTCAGCCACTCAGCTGAATAATCGTCGGAGCATTCAATGACCAGATAGCCTACCCTGTAAGCAGTGTTGCCAGCTCCTCTCCAAAAATACTTCTCCCCAAAACGAGAAAATATTTTCTCGATTTTTCCATTGGACAAGATTTATAGTTTTGTACTATGCTGCTATATTTTCAATATCTAAGTCCTGCCTTGAAAAAGCTCCAATATTGTAATAATTGGCTTTTTATCTGCCCGTAAAACGTTCGCCATTGAAAATAAATCAATAGTTTTTAATATTTGGTAGTTTTTGGGCATTCTAAAAATAAATAAATTTGATGTTTTAAAAAAACAATTTTCATACCTTAGTTTTAAGAAGAAATACTTTTGTGCCGAAGTAATTTATGCGGAACGTACAATCTCCCAATAGTTTAACCGGGTTGGTTTTCTTCGACTGGAAGTTTTTATTAATCCGATCCATCTCTTCCAAAATCGGCTTTAAAAAAAAGCAAGTAACTATAGTTGCTTTCCGTGTATAGGTTTCTTAATATTAAAGCTTTATGGCATTTCTCTTACAATGCTGCGTTATCAAAATGTAACTTCAATTCTACCCACTGGCTTAGTCTGCGTTTAACTGCATGCGCTATTGATAACCATCTCGTTTCGCATACTCTAGGTATCTTAAGAGGATCCTTATTAAAAAATATATATTTAAAAACAAAAATTAATTTCAATGCATTTATAATGAAAAACATATATAATTTCTTGGGACGAGCAAAGTTAAAATATAAAACAAACACACATTAAAAATCTGAAAAAATTAAACAATTGCTAAAAAACATATATGTATGCAAACAAGTCATAAAAAATGTATTACTCTACCTTGCCACTATTTATGGCCTGATATATCAATTTATAGGCGTTCTGTCGACTGGAGCTCTTTGAAAACCATGAGTAGGTTTCGCTTATCAAAAACTCTAGCGATTCTGGCAAAGACTTACAAGCTGCATAACCTGCTAATTGCACGGAATGGGGCATTCACTAGACTAATATTAAGGACGGCACGGACTTCTTCAGCTCAACAAAGACGCTTTTATTTTTACCCACCATGATATTTTCATTGTCCGTCTCAATTCAATTTCTATTTAGAACAACTTAAAAAGGATAAAGTAAAATAAAAACGGCTATTTTTCCGGACACGGGACGTTTTAAAAATTTTCCGGCAATCGCAATTCAAAAACTGACAGATTTATCCGCAAAAAGGACAAATTGGCAACACTGCCTGTAAGGATAATCTGATCCAGGATGGCCTCCTCCGATGTGGACAAGTCCCCATGGCTGAGCATCACCTGCAGGTATTTCACAGGTAACACGGCCACCTTGACCTTTTTCGCAATCGCAGCGTACGAAATGCGAGCCTCGGTGGGCATTGGAGAGGAAGACCTCACTGCTGCTGCCATGGCGGCTGTCGACGTGCTTGGCCGTTCTTCCTGGCACACCCTCTTCGGAAGGGGGCAGTGGGTGGCATCAGCGTACTGCTGAGACGTTTGGGGGCTGGTCCTTGTGCCTGGCTCGCCAAATCCCTCTCTGCCATTGCCATCGCAACACTGACAGCAGGGATATTCTGCTACACTTTAAATTCTTGTTTTTTTTTTACTATACATGTTCCCACGAGTTGCAGAGAAAAGAGAAGTCCACCCGGGCAGAGATCTGCAGTACCCGGGTAAGCCTGAATAGAACAGGCGGTCGCAATCTGCCTAAATTCACCGTTAGCGACTGGGCTAGTTTTTAATATGGGCCCCCAACCAAGTTGACTCTTGGCACGGTTCGAGTAACACCTTAGTCCAGCCCGGAGTGAGATGTGAGGGGTAGGGATGAGATAGGTAAGTGTGAGGGAGTTGGGAGTGTGTGAGGCTATGCTTTAAAGACGGCGACACAAGCGTCTTATCGGTACGGTACCGCACCCGCATTTTGTCTGGGACTGCTTATTTGCAAGGATTCTCGCTTATTTGAGCTATCCTCATAAAGAGGCCATTCGCTATCCGCAGCGCGCGAGCCTCCAAACTATCACACAAGTTCTTTAGACCAGGAAAGAGAAGACAAGATCCAATAAAAAATTTAAAAAATATGGAAATACAATGGATTTATTCTCGTATATAATAGCAAAGTCTAATTTTATTTCTGTTAACACTTTTTGTTATAACAATTATCTCAATCGTTGCAGATCAAACTTTTCCCGTGATTATAAATTTATAAATTTGTTAACTCAAAACGTAAATCTTCATGCTTGCCATCCTCGGTTTACCTTGATAATACAAAAGCAAGTTCCGATCAAGCAGTGGCTGATCTATTTGCTGAGTATTTTCAATCAGTATACTCATAGAGTTTATACAGTTGCAATAATTCCTATCCTTTTCAAGTTCACACGTCCAATAACTTATATGTCCCAGTTATAACTGAGTGTACGCTCCTAAGCGACCTTAACTCTATCAAACCCGGCTTCTTGCCTGGTCCAGATGGTGTGCCAGGTTGCATACTTAAATACTGTGCGGATTCACTTTGTAAACCCTTACATAAATTATTTAACTTGTCGATTGACTCAGCTGTGTTTCCTGGTATATGGAAGGCATCATTTATTACTCAATTCCATAAAAATTCTTCTAAATCTAACGTTAATCCAAGTTATATATCCAAGTTGTCTGGCATTCCGAAAGTCCTTGAAAAAATTATTTACTCTCAATTGCAGCACATATGTTGTTCAATTTTATCCCCGTATCAATATAGATTTGTTAGGCGAAGATCTACTACTACTAACCTTCTTGAATTCACCTCGCTTGTTATCAAAGGGTGACATTGTATACACAGATTTTAAAAAGGCATTTTGTTCAGTTAATCATTTTTTGTTGCTTCAAAAATTAAATATTATTGGATTTCCAGCAAAACTCTTGTCGTGGCTTTCGGAGTACTTGTGTGGCCGAACACAAAAAGTGATTTTTAAATCTTCTGTATCCAAATCTATTTTTGTTACCTCTGGTGTTCCTCAAGGTAGTCACCTGGGACCATTACTATTTAATCTCTTTATTAACGATCTTCCTGCTGTTATTACTAACTATCGTGTTTATATGTTTGCTGATGATGTAAAGCTATGTTTCACCTATAATGATAATTTTCTATGTAATTTACTACAATCAGACTTGGGTACACTGTCGGCCTGGTGCCGCTATCAGTTATTAAATTTAAATTGTTCAAAATGTAAAATCATGACTTTTTGTAGAGGTATCACTAATACTGCTCACTACTTGCTTCATGCTTCACCACTTGTCCGCGTTTTTTAAATTAAAGATTTAGGCATCACTCTTGATAGCAAATTAAAATTTGATTCTCACATATCGTCGAAAGTCAATAAGACCATAAATGTTCTTGGCTTCATCAAGCGGTGGTTAAAAGAGTTTGATGATCGCTACACCACTAAAACGCTATATACATCTCTAGTACGTCGATCCTGGAGTATGAATCTTGTGTGTGGTCCCCGCAATACGGGATTCACCAGGATAGAATTGAATCTGTGCAGAAGAAATTTCTTCTGTTTGCGCTTAGAAGTTTTAACTGGATTCCTGGGATAGACCTACCCCTAATTGAAATAGACTTTTTTAAATTAATACTCCTTCCCTTTTGAACCGTAGAATTATACGTGGTGTATTATTCATCACTAATCTACTAAGGGCCGGTTTCTCAATGTCCAGTTAAAGTGTCAATTAGTTTATCTCGGCATAACTTTAATGCTCGTGTTAAATCAGTTTGATTTTCTCAATGCAAAGTTAACCTTTTTCGTTCAGATACTGTCGCTGTAATAGTGTTGCCAACCCATTACGAGGAAATCTGCTGTTTGGTATGGTATTTTGTTGCTTTGTGACTGCCATATTCAAAACAAATGCTTAAAACATTAATTTTATTGAGCGCGGCTGAATTATATAAACGGCAACGTAATAAAATCGTTTCGGTTGCTGAGGAGCATACAGTTGATGTTCTTGTGGAGTCAAATCAAAATCTTTTGGATCATAATAATATAAATACAATGAAAGTGTCGGCTTGAGTCAGGTGCTTGCCTAACGATGGTTTAAGCGATATTTATATCGGCCCTTTAACGAAATCTTAGCAGGCACTCAGGCATCAGTTAAGTTTATGGCTCGCTCAGCCCTTGTGAGGTAGCGAAAACTACCGCACTTTTTTATGTGTCGTCCGTGACGTCATTTGTGCGCAACCTTATATGTAAATGTACCCCGCTCGTCTTTGCGCCTGCTCACTCACAGAAGCTGGTTGTTGTGTGTGCGCAATCGCAAAAGCTTTGCTCCCGAATCTACGGACAAATGCGCGGAACCAGTCGTTTCGGCACGATGTCGGCAGAGCCGGATAATATAAAGAAGAAGACTGAGAGCTGACCGGCACAGTGCACAGCAGAGTGCAACAAAAGGCAACAGCCACAGCAACAGCATCGACCGGCACCAGCAGCCAAAAGCCAACACAGGCACAGCAGCATTAACAGCCTGTACCAGCAGAAAAGTGCTGTGCACAACCGCACCAGCCACCGGCATAGCAACAACAACAACAGCCGGCAACAGCAGCCAAGTATTGTGCACCACCGCACCAGCCACAGCAGCCGAAGGCACAGCAACACCAACAGCCTGCAACAGCAGCGGAGCACTGGGCATAACCGCACCAGCCACAGCAGCCGAAGGCACAACAACAGCCTGCAGCCTACAACAGCAGCGCGTCTCAGCAGCCGCAGCAACCACCACCATCATCACCGCGACCGGCCACGGCACGTTGCAGCAACGGCAACAACAACAACCACCCCAACGGCCAGTGACAACGTGCAGTGAAAGTGAAAGTGCGTGAAAGAGTTAAATGTAGATCGAGTTTGTGTATTTTACGTGTTCCCCTCTTCCCCTCTTCCCCTCTTCTACCCTTTTTCAGCAAGTCGGCCTCCGGCTAGTAGTTCGGTGTGCCTCACCATATAGCCCACGTGGGGCAAACCTGAGGGGTATGTTAGCGAATCTTCCGAGTCTTACTCTAGATTCTGCGACGCTTGCCTCTTGGGTATGTCCCATGTGTGGCGACAAGTGGGTAATACCCAGGCGTAGCAGTGGTGAGGGATCGAGTGGGGGGAGGAGCACGCATTCCGAGTCTTACTCTGTGCAAGGTTAATCCTCTCACTCGCGTCTCTCATAACTCACAACTGATATCGACTCAATTAAAAAAGATGTGGAGTTCAAAGGTCACGCTGTTAGAAATATTAGTAACATCAAAAATCGTGTAACCAAAGAGCCATTGAATTTGTTCTACTTAGACATTAAGCCCAACAACAAGAACTTAGATATATACAAAGTTAAACACATTGGTAACGCAGTTGCTAATATAGAACCACCACATAAAACCAAAGAAATCGTTCAGTGCTATAGCTGCCAGGAATTTGGACACACAAAGTCATATTGCGCCAAAAATCACAGATGTGTGAAATGCTGTCTTAACCATCCCAGCAACATTTGTCCAAAAGATAAAGAGCAACCAGCAAAATGTGCCAACTTCAAAGAAGATCATGCTTTTAGTTACAAAGGGTGTAAAGAACTCATATCAAAAAATTTTGTAAGCGGACGCAATCAACCAAAAAACACCAAAGATGACAATAATAAAAATAACCTTGCTACACATCAATCATTTGCTCCGATTAATAATTCGACCCAACAACCAAAAGAATACCAAACATACGCTCAAGCTGCTGCAGGAAATAGCATCTCGAACACGTCTCTAGAAAGAATAGAACACCTTCTAGAAAAACAATCGCAACTTACCAATAATTTACTTAACATGATAATGTTACTTGTAAACAAGCTATGCAATTAAATCTAAACTTAGGAATATGGAATGCCAATGGGCTTTCCAACCATGTTAATGAAATATCATTATTTTTAAAAACGAATGACATTGACGTCATGCTTATTTCAGAAACACACTTCACTAGCAAATCTTTTTTTAGAGTTATTGGATACGACACAGTAAGAGCTGACAATCCGGCAGATAGAGCTCATGGAGGTGCAGCAATTATTATTATTATTATTATTATTGTCAAGCAGTCCCTTAAATTTCAAATCATGGACAGTACTAGGGAAAACGCTATGCAGGCTGCCACAATTGAGATGAAATGTATGCACGCAGATGTATCAATAACAGCGATTTATCTCCCACCAAGATTCACAATAAAAGAACTCGAATTTAAAAATTTTTTCCAAGGACTGGGAGCAAAGTTTATTGT
This sequence comes from Scaptomyza polygonia, assembly GCA_035044585.1. Classification (NCBI taxonomy): domain Eukaryota; kingdom Metazoa; phylum Arthropoda; class Insecta; order Diptera; family Drosophilidae; genus Scaptomyza; species Scaptomyza polygonia. The sequence continues at coordinate 83,723 of JAWNNU010000704.1, read as the reverse complement.
GGGAGGCGACTTCAATGCCAAACATCCATGGTGGGGATCTAGATTGACTAACCCGAAAGGATCGGAGTTATACAAATGCATACGAAACAATAACATAACATCTTTGTCAACTGGTAAGCCTACATACTGGCCAACTGATAGTCGAAAAATTCCAGATTTGATTGATTTCGTAGTAGTCTCTGGAATCCCACAAACACACATGCGAGTAATGGAGAGCTTTGACCTTAACTCGGATCATTCCCCAATAATAGCAACCTACAGCACAATAGCCCATATGTTAGAAAAGCTCTATTAAGTCATTACAGCCTCTACAGACATTAACGCATTTAAAAGCTATTTAGACTCAGCTATAAGCCTGGACACTTCGTTAAAAACAAGAGGGAGATACACTATGCTGTGGAGCTTTTCACAAATACAATTCATAAAGCGAGCTACAGAAACACGAATCATGCTCTTAATCATCAACAACCAAACCAATTGTACCTTTCAAACGAACTTCGACAAAAAATGCAAAATAAAAGGAATCTGCGAAAATCTGCTGGCAAGAAACTCACTACCCTGCTGACAAAAGATTATACAACAAGGCTGCATCTGAGCTTAAACAACTGCTGTCGAACTTACGCAATGAATCTCTAGCTGCGTATCTCAGAAACTTAGACCCTAATTCCAGCAACAATGAATGCAACCTATGGAGGGCGACTAAATACCTAAAGAGACCAGCTAAAAGAAACATAAATATTCGTAATAGCAATGGAATGGTGTAGGTCTAATAATGAACAAGCGGTAGCATTTGCACAACATCTGCATTCTGTGTTTCAGTCTAAAGGCCTGTACGCAGAAGGCCCGTACAGCGTACGGACCGTAATACACAAGCTTTACTGACAGTAACGACAAGTGTTGAAAAATTCACATATTGTGGCGGTTGGTCGAATACTTTCTCTTAATAAATCGGAAAGCAACTGTGTTTCGTTGCTTGTTTACATTCGAATTGTACGCCGCCAAATCCCAATTACATATTTTTGGGGCACTAAGGGCACTGCCACCAGCACTCCCACTTTTGGCCCGTAAAGCGCTATGTTTGAGCTTATATCTGTAGCTATCGCGCAGACCTGCCCATGCCATCTTGCATTCACGTACTGCAATCAAAATACGAATATATTTTTAATATAATATTATTAAGTTGATTATTATGATCAATATACTTGCCATCTTTTCCCAATTCGGCGCCAATTTCATCCCAAGCGCTTTTCACGAAAATATTATTTGAGTGCGACTTGTTTGTCAGATCCCAGAGGACTGGCCGACACTCCATTGCCTTAATTAGCGCAATTTTGTCGCTCTCTTCCTCGAAATTAACGAAACGGCTCTTCCGTGTTGACATTGTTTTGCACTTTTAGCTACCGTAAATAGGTGCAGACAGCTATTTACGGAAGTAATAACATATTAACATTTTTATTGTTCAACACTGCCTTACGGCCCGTAACTAACAGTGCTGCGGACTGCGTTATGTTATTACGAGCCGTACGCTGTACGAGACCATTTTTTTTAAATGAAGTTTTTCAGTCCGTACGCTGTACGGGCCTTCTGCGTACAGGCCTTAACGATACAAATAATTCTATAACAGAGACTGAAGTAGAAAAATTCCTTGAGTCACCCTTTCAAATGAGCTTGCCTATTAAAAGCATCAAGTATGAAGAAGTTGTGACAAAAATCAAATGCTTGAACATCAAAAAAGCACCAGGCCCTGATAAAATAGACGGCATCACCCTAAAAAGCTTACCACCAAAATGCATTCGGTTTCTCACCTTCGTATTAAACGCAATTCTCAGACTAGACCACTTTCCAAGTCAATGAAAATGTGCAGAGATCATTTTGATCCTCAAGCCAAACAAAATAGAAACGGAATTGACATCATACCGTCCCATTAGTCTGTTGACAATATTCTCGAAAGTGTTTGAAAAAATACTATTGAAGAGAATGTTGCCAATTTTAGACGAGCTCTCCATCATTCCTGAATACCAATTCGGATTCAGGAGAAGCCACGGGACCCCTGAGCAATGTCACAGGGTCATTAATGATATAGTTTCTGCATTTGAAAACAAAAAATACTGCACTGCTGCATTTCTTGATGTTCAACAAGCGTTCGATCGAGTCTGGCACAATGGTTTATTGTACAAGATAAAGAAATGGCTACCTGCTCCGTACTATTTATTAATCAAATCATACCTGACTAAAAGATGCTTTTACGTGCAGCAGAAAAACGATACGTCAACAATACTTTTCATCAACGCAGGCGTCCCACAAGGAAACGTACTGGGTCTAATTCTCTACACCCTATATACGGCCGACATGCCAGTTACAAACAACTGTACTGTTGCAACATATGCTGATGATACAGCCATTTTGGCAACAAGCACATCTAGAAATGAAGCTTCCGAACTCCTACAGTGTGAGCTAAGCCTAATTGAAGACTGGTTTCTTCGATGGAAAATTAGAATCAACTCCCTTAAATCCGTCCAAATAACTTTTTCATTAAGACCAGGTAGCTGCCCAAATGTTACACTTAACGGCTCACCAATTCCACAAAGTACCTGTGTGAAGTATCTCGGCTTGCATCTCGACCGCAGATTAATATGGAAAAACCACATCAAAGCAAAACGTCAACATCTCAGACTAAAAACGCTAAAAATGTCCTGGCTGATAAGTCGAAAATCAGAAACCACTTTAGAAAACAAAATTCGCCTATACAAATCTATACTGAAGCCTGTTTGGTCCTACGCTATACAGCTCTGGGGAACTGCTAGCAACTCAAATATCGAGATACTTCAGCGTTACCAATCGAAAACTTTGCGTCTCATTGTCAATGCTCCTTTTTACGTATCTAATGAAAATATACACAAAGATCTTAATATTCCAACCATAAAAGAAGAAATAAACAAAACTAGTAAGAAATACATCGACAGACTCCATAACCACGAAAATAATTTAGCCTTAAGTCTATTAGACAACAGTTAAACAGTAAGAAGACTGAAAAGACACCACATTCTCGATCTTCCCGACAGATAAATCCAACAAACTGAAAAGATGTGATATATAATAGCAGGTCTCATTGGAAAACTGCTATTTCTGTTAATTTAATATTAATTATACAATTTACTTATTGTTAAACAGACAGATTGTAAATAAAAAGAGAGATTCAAAAATTCTGACTCTAACAGGCTTTATTCCCTTGACTCTGTGGTCCAGTGCTAAAACAATCGATCCTGTTTTCTTTGTCTAATCGTAACCACTCATCACTAATCTTCTGCAGGTCTGATTGGGTTTTTCTGGGTTTTTCCCAATCCATGCAACAAATGTTGGACTTCTAATTTTCGTGTTGCATTTCCCAGAGCTTTAACGTTTTTTACCTTAAACTAATCTCAGCTTTACATATAATTTTAAATTTTAGTGTAAATTTAATTATTTTTACTATAATTATTTTACATTATTATTATTTTCATGTCAGCTGCTCATAGCCGACAATAAATAAATAAATAAAAACTTTTTTTTTAACCCCCCAAGTATAAAGACAGATTGGAAGACGAAATCAGGGCCTGCCGGCAACGTGTTGGGGAGGGGTACAAAGAATACCTGGTCGACCTAAGGAGACACATGTGTCATGCCGGTTATCAACCTGGCCAGGAGTTGAATAGGGTTTATGAAAATCAAGCGCTCGATATCGATTGTACATCCACAGGAAAAATTTCTCGACGTTAGCCTAAATGACTCAAATAGCTGCGGAATTTAAAATATACTGGGTCATGTGCACGGGGAAAAGTTGCACTGCCAGGCAATGGGATTCGGATACCTAAGCAGGTCCGGAGGCGTGGACGCACCCGCCAGCCAGACTCATCCGTTTTGGAGCCCAGCAGCCCAAATACCGTAGGCGAGGAACGAACAAAATCTGGGGCTCAAATGCAAACAGCGCTAGAGGAAAACGTTGAGAAAAATTCATAGCCCAATCAAACTACATCCTACTAAACGACGGATCCCCAACACACCTCAGCACTCACAACACACTAACGAATATCGATCTAACCTTTAGCAGCCCCATACTTAAAATAGACAGAACATGGAAAACAGAAAACGACCTCTATGGCAGCAACAACTTCCCAATCTTAATATCCCTTTTTTCGTCATCGACACCAAACAGACAACACATAACAACGAAAACAAAATTTATCACTGACAAAGCTTACTGGAGACAATTCTCGAAACTAACAGAAGAATACTCCTCAGAGATACCAACAAGCACAAACATAAACAAAGAATCAGCCAAAATACAAAAATTAATAATCACCAGCGCCCACAGAACAATCACACACCCCCACAATGCCCCCTGGTGAAACAAAGAACTACAAACACTAAGAGATGAAAAAAAAGAAGCTGTCGCAGACTTAAAAAGGAAATAACAAATGAAAACGTCGTACAGTTTAAAAAAGCCATCGCACTATTTAGACCAACCCTAAAAAACTCAACAAAAAAACTGTACCAAGCAATTCACAGAGCAAATAGCCCCAGACACCCCACCAAAAAAAATTTGGAGCAACATCAGAAGACTTTGCGGACTTAACCCTCAAAAACACATCCACTGCATCCTTAACCCTAACACAAACACACACCATACCAACAAACAAGAAATTGCAGAGCTTTTTTGCAAAAACATTTCAGAACTAGCATCCGACCAGAACTTTACTGCCAAATTCAAAAACGCAAAACACACAGCACTGAACAACACACACAATCACACCTACCTCCCCAAAAACAGAGCGTTAGAAATCGAACAGCCAATTACCTTCATAGAATTTACAGCAGCACTCAACACACTCAAAGGTAACACACCCGGACTGGACAGAATTAACTATACATTGATGAAAAGTCTTGACAAAACAACAATAAACAGAATCATAAACCTAAACATAAACGATTTACTTAACAACTTCATCCCCCAAGCCTATAAAAACAGCATTACAATTTCCATCCTAAAACCGAGCGCAGACAAATCCTCACTAAACGCATACCGACCCATATCACTTAATCCATGCCTTTCCAAAATCCTAGACAAAATAATAGCAAAGCGGCTGTGGTGGTTTGTTTCTAATGATAAACTCATCCATAACAGCCAAACTGGTTTAAAAAAGGGAAAATCAGCTTTAGATAGTCTACTCCTAGTAGACCATCTACTAGCTAGATGCATCTCCAAAAAAACCACACATCAATTATATCCCTTGACTTTGCGAGAGCCTTCGACAGAATAGGAGTCCACACAATCCTAGACCAACTAACAGAGTGGAAAACGGGACAAAAAATACCGAGCTATGTAAAAAACTTTATGAGCAATCGCGAAACAACAGTGCGCATACTTTCAGCCTTTTCCTCTTTCCACCCCATCCCCAACGGTATTCCCCAGGGATCACCCCTCTCGGTAGTGCTATTTTTAATAGCATACAACAAGCTTACCGTAATGCTCACCTAACACCCAAACATAAGCTTAAGCGCATACGGGGACGATTTCAACCTCATAATAAAACTAAAAAATGACAAAAACATAAACATAAACCTAATCCCCATCCTTAACACAATAAAAATCTGGAATGACTACTCAGGGGCCACCCTCTCTAGCACAAAATGCAAACACTTGCATGTTCGCAGAAAGCACAACTGCAACTGCACTCTAACCACAGGTCAAGGACAAATACAAATTATTAGGGAGAACGCGAAAAGAAAAAGATGCCCCATGGTGGAACGACAGTCTTGAGAGACTGCGGTATACCACTCGTCGCCTCTTCAATAACTCCAAAAGAGACGGGTCATGGGACATATACCGCATAGACCGAATCACATGAAACAGGAGTTCAGTACAGAACAATGGCCAGGGACTGGACATGCGCCAAGTCGGTGGTAACAGTGGAGAAAATAAAGTGGGCAATTAGATCCTTCCAGCCTTAGAAATCTCCTGGTCTGGACTGGCAGGGACTGGAAATATTCCTACCCACTCTAAGGAAAATCCTGGTCAGTAGCCTAGCACTACGGTGGTCTTCATCCCCAAGATTGGGAAGAAATATATCACCAGCGCAAAGTCCTTCAGACCCATAATATTAGGATTACTCCGCTTACACAGAGTCCACTGCAGGCAACGCAGCATGCATACAGGACAGGTAGGTCTTCGAACACTGCCCTGTAAGAGCCGCAGTAGTAAATAAAGAAGTAGCAGTCTGTGCATTTTTAGACATTGAAGGTGCTTTCGACAACACATTTCATGATGCTGTCAAAGACACCTTGAATAGAAGAGGGCTGAATAGCACAACCAGTAGATGGATTTCATCCCTACTAAGGTCCAGATAGGCTACGGTATCTATAAAAGATAGTACCGTAACAGTAACAGCCACAAGGGGCTGTCCGGGGGGGCTTTATCACCTCTCTTATGGAGTATACCGGTAAATTAACTACTTAGTAGACTTGCCAACAGGGTATCCAATGTCAGGGCTATGCAGATGACATTGTGATAATAGCTAGGGGCAAGTATGAAGAAATTCTTTGTGACACTGTTCAACTGGGACTAAGGATCACGCATGATTGGTGTAGGGAAGTTGGTCTCAACCTAAACCTTACAATAACAATCATCGTTCCGTTCACCAGAAGATACAAGCTACAAAAGATGAGGGAGATTAGGCTCGCAGGGAGTCCAATAGAAACAAGCAAGGAAGTTAAGTACCTTGGGGTCACTTTTGACAGTAAATTTAACTTTGGCACCCATGTTCAGAATACGATTGCGAAGTGCTCCAGAGCGCTGTATACGTGTCGTGCATAGCCGGGAAGTCATGGGAACATCACCAAAGATAATAAAATGGCTATACCTTATGGTAGTAAGGCCAATGCTCACGTACGGAGTGATTGCATGGGGGGATAAAGCACAGCAAATCACTGTGCAGAAGCAGCTTCAAATGCTACAGAGGATGGCATGTGTAGCAATCACGGGAGCGATGAGGACCTGTCCCACATCAGCACTTTAGGTTCTGTTGGAGTTGACACCTTTCCATCACACAATTAGACTACAACAGAAGGTAACCCTTAGGAATGTCCGTTGTAGGAGTTGGGAGAGGCCATATGCTTAGTCGAGTAGAGGCAGATATGCTATCGGGTGAAAGTCCCTTACTGGCACAGCCAAGGGACGAAATGAAAGCCGAACATATGTTCGCGCAAAAGTTTCAAGTTCACCTGTGCAAAAAAAAGGAGTGGACATCTCTAGAAGAGGTCCACAACATGAAGCCGCACTCTATTAAACGGTACACCGATGGGTCCCTAACAAAACAAGGCTCTAATTTACCATGAGCCCATAAGTATGCACACCAGAATATTTCAAGCTGAGGTTTGTACAATAGGAAGGTATGTGGACTTTAATTTAAAGCGCAACTTTCGGAAAAGAGATATAGCCATGTTATCTGATAGCCAAGCAGCTATAATGGCACTTAGTAAGACTGTTATTAATTCAAAGGTAGTTCGTTAGATACGAATTAAGCTAGACACTCTGGGATCACAAAATAGGCTTGCCCTAAGATGGGTACCAGGACATGTCAACATAGCGGGGAACGAAGAGGCCGATAAGCAAGCAAGATTTGGGGCAGCAACACACCTAATAGGACCCGAGCCGTTCTGTGGTGTAGGAGAGAGCACAATACGGGAGGAGCTTAGGAGCGAAGAGAGACGTCTAGGCAGAATGAGCTGGGCAAGAATACCAGGAATCAGACAAGCAAAGCTTCTCTTGGGTAGTTATAACCTCAAACGGCTTAAGCAAGTAATATCAATGGGTAAAAATAGACTTAGGATACTCACCGGTCTTCTGACAGGACATTGTAGACTAAAAGGTCACCTAGCAAAGCACCAAGATTCTGCGGAATGGAAGAAGAATCCTCCTTGAACATAATTGCAGAATGTGTAGAATTAGTAAGGAAAAATAGCAGTTTTCTAGGAAAACACATTGTGCAGCTTAGCGATTTAGAAACCACCGATCCAACAAAAATATTTGCACAGATATCCAAAAGTGAATTCAAGGTCCTGTAAAAAATGGCAATGGCAGTTTCTATATCACTACAAGAATATAGGTGAGACCAATTAGTGTGCTGAAGGAGGTAATTAAATTAAGTAAAGTTAGTTTTACGAAAACAACGGGTCTTTAAAGAATTGTTAGATGCAGGGCTAAAGTTAAGAAGTTCAAAACAGCCAAACTGGTTTAAAAAAGGGAAAATCAGCTTTAGATAGTCTACTCCTAGTAGACCATCTACTAGCTAGATGCATCTCCAAAAAAAAACCACACATCAATTATATCCCTTGACTTTGCGAGAGCCTTCGACAGAATAGGAGTCCACACAATCCTAGACCAACTAACAGAGTGGAAAACGGGACAAAAAATACCGAGCTATGTAAAAAACTTTATGAGCAATCGCGAAACAACAGTGCGCATACTTTCAGCCTTTTCCTCTTTCCACCCCATCCCCAACGGTATTCCCCAGGGATCACCCCTCTCGGTAGTGCTATTTTTAATAGCATACAACAAGCTTACCGTAATGCTCACCTAACACCCAAACATAAGCTTCAGCGCATACGGGGACGATTTCAACCTCATAATAAAACTAAAAAATGACAAAAACATAAACATAAACCTAATCCCCATCCTTAACACAATAAAAAACTGGAATGAGGCAAGTTCTAAAGTTGGATGGTAGGTATCTTCAGGAAGCACTAGAGGGGGTACTCTACTAACATTACTACAATTAAAATCAGAAACAAATTTTAAATCTAACATTTTATTACTACAGTTCTGCACCTCGTTGTCTTGTGGTAGGCCTAACTCTCTTATGCGTCTGCACATATCTGTTTTTCCCGTTTCTGTATATGTGACTACGTCCACAATAATAATAAAGGCAAACGTGTTGTGGTTATTATGTATGTATACCCAATTGACAGGGGACTTGACCACGTTGGTTTAATGTGTCTTCGACGTGTCTTTTTGCACTTCCTTCTTCAATCTTTTGCCGCGTTTCACTTTTAGCTTTTATCTACTTGTACAACTTTCAACAATTCTGGTTCCGGCTTCCGAACGCAATGACCGTACTCCGGTTACCGATTAATTTGTTGTTCTCGCGATCAGCCGAAGCGCGCCTCTTCTTCACCTGTGGATCCCGACACTTGGATCATGGGCTGTGCCCACGCCCACGCAAACTTTGTTCGCTTTTCGCCGATCCGGCCGTTCGGCCCTTCTGTTATCTTACATTCTGTTTCATTTACCTTTACAGCCAAACATATGCTAATTCTTTTTTTTTTTTTTTTTTTTTGTAAAATTAGCTATAACACCTAAGAATACTAAAGCTAAGTAATATTAAAGAGCGCTAGCGTCCAGGCCTTCGGCTCTATGAAGAATTATATCTTATTTGTTAGATTACAATCTAGTATATAGCTATATATTTTATTTATATTAAGGGTTGTAACGATGGGTAAGACGGATGAGGGAAGTGTATTTGGAAAATGGGCTTTTCTAATGCTGTCTAATTTTTTGCATGAGTCCAGCAGGTGCGTGGTAGAGAGCTGTAGACCACATAAGTGACAGTTCGGTTTTGGGTCTCCAGATAGAATGTGACTGTGGGTTACACTGCTGTGTCCGAAGGCGGGTAAATATGGTATTTTTTGATCTCGATGTGTTGTCGGGGAACTTTACTTTTTCAAAGTTTGGGTAGCAGTTCCTGTATTTGTGTTGAAAATGAGCCCAGGTTTCGATTTTTTCCACGCGGAGCTGCTTGAGAATAGCTTTCCGCTGATCTTTTTCAGCTGAAGGGGCTGTCACGAGTGTGGGGTACCTTGAAATTGCCTTAGCTGCGTTGTCAGCTAACTCATTGCCTTTAATACCTCTGTGGCTGGGAACCCAGAATAAGTTTAGTTTTAATGGGGTTTTTATTAAACAATCCCGTATCTGCACGATTGTTGGGTTTGTGTTGGCTATATTTTTTACTGATTCTACAGTTGAAAGGCTATCGGTACACACAGTGAACTTTCCAGTTCTGCCTTGTGTGTAAATAATAGCTTTCAGAATAGCTTCTGCTTCGGCTGAGAATACTGAGTAGTATTCTGGTAATGATCCTGCTGACAGAATTTTGCCATTGATGTCGACGCATGCGAATGCAGTAAGATCAGCTGATTTTGTAGCGTCAGTGTATATCCACGTTCGGTTCTCGTAGAATTTCTTGTTTGTTTCATTATAGAAGAGTTGACGGTAAGTTTCCCCGTTTGTCTGACTTTTTGGGTATTCCTGTAGCGCACAGTTTATAGAGGATTGTCGAAGAAGCCACGGAGGACTGCTGGAAGTTTTTGGTGCTGCTGGCGCTGTGATACTCCATTCTTTGGAGAGGGCAGCGCATCGACGTATTGTAGAGAGGTTTCGGTAGGTTCTTCGTTGTTTTATAGCCTTCCTTACCACTGTCTGAAGGAGATGGTTAGGTGAGCAAAAAAGTTTAGGGATCAGCAGAGCTGTTGTTTCTGCAACTCTATCCTCTATTGTTGGCATGCCTGCTTCTGCTAAGATGCATTTTGTTGGAGAAGTTGAAAAGGCGTTGATACTGCGACGGACCGCTGTGTGGTAGGCTGGTTTAAACAGGCGGATATGTGACTTTGCGCACCAGCCGAAAATTGGCAGCGCATAGTCTATTTTACACAGTATTAGAGCCCTGGATACATTTGTGAGAGTATTTCTATTTATAATAGAATGTTTGGAACTTAGATATTTTATAATGTTCAGTTTTTTCTCAAGGCTGTCTCTGAGGTATGCACAGTGATTCTTAAAGGTCATTCTCTTGTCGAAATACAAGCCTAGTATCACAAGAGCCTGGACGCATTCTATAGTAAAGTTTTTAAAGTTTAAACTAGAGTATGTACAGATTTTTTTTTTACAAATGTGCAGAATTTTACATTTACTAGGAGAGAGGGTTGCACCAGAGCCCAGACCCCAGTTGTATATATCATTAAGTATATTTTTAAAAATACTCTTTGAATAGAAGCCATCAGTTCATCACTTTTCACCGACAATTGCAAATATAGTTCTAGGCAAAATCTTAGACGACGCGATTGAGGAGCTGAAACAACAAAATATAAAAATCAAACATATCTCCAAATACGTTGATGACATTTTTCTGATCATAAATAAGACCGAAGCAAAAGTCATATTAGAAACATTCAACAAACAGCACAAAAGAATACAATTTACAATGGAAACAGAAACAAACAATAAAATTGCCTATCTTGATATGGAAATAGAACGAAGGGAAAATAGACTCACATTTGACTGGTACACTAAAGGAACAGCATCGGGACGAATAATAAACTACGACTCAAACCAGCCGATGACACAAAAAATAAATACAATCAAAAATATTATTAGAAATACCTACACCCTAAGCGACATACAACACCGACCAAAAAACTATATAAAACTCAAAACGATGCTTATCAAAAACAGCTACCCGATACATCTGATAAACAAACTAATAAATGACGTCACAGCCAAACCTGATAACACAAAAATTCAAAAACCAATAACCCAAGGAACAAAAGATAAACAATACATCAGCATCCCGTACATAGAGAATATAACGAACAGAGCAACGCTAACGAAGTTGATACCAAATGACAGCACAGAACACATCACATATGCCTACAAAGCTCACAAAACAACAAGAAATTTGTTTACGAACACGAAAGACAAAATTGACAGATACAAGCAAAATAACGTCATCTACGAAATACGATGCAAAGGAAAAGAAGGAGAAGAGTGCAACAGAGTTTACATTGGAACAACAAAAAGATTACTCGCTACACGAATAACAGAACATAAAGGGGACGCAAAGAACAGAAAAACCACGACAGCACTAGCGCAACATTAGAGTGAAAATGACCACTCAGCCGATTTTGATACGGTAAAAGTTCTTGACGTAGAGAGGAGAGAGAGAACGAGACTAACGCTGGAGAGCTTGCGCATACAGCAAAGAGGGGACGACGCACTCAATCATAAAGAAGACATTGACCAAACAAATTATATTTACGCGGCTGCAATAAGCAAAACGAACTGCAGCAGACAACATCATAAACAGCTGACGAAAAATTAGGATTAGGACTGACGCAACCAAAATAAGATGACTTAACTAAAATGTATGTATAATATAGGAAATGTTTTTATGTATTATGTAGTGAGAATTGAATGTAATCTCGAAATATGTTTTTTACGTAAAATAAAATATCAGACTCCCTGAAGAAGGCGACAAAGTCGCCGAAACGCGTAGGAGGAAAATTTAATTTAAATGAAAGAATTTTAAATTACAATGAATCTACTGGCTCAAACAACCCAACAACAGCAACAACACATAAAATACTGTTTAGTTTTGTTACGTCTTTGATTTTGCTGAAGATTATAGCATCATCTGCGTACATAATTAATTTGATTTGCTTATATTTAACTACAATATTGCTGATTTCTTCAAATGCTATAATGAATAAAACTACCGACAATGGGGATCCTTGAGGGATGCCCGTATATAAATTGTAATGGTTTGAACATACGTTGTTGATTCTTACTCGGAAAGAGCGGTTGGACATGAAAGCCTTCACTATATTGAAGATTTTAGTACCCACCCACCAATGTACGAGTTGCTGAAGAACAGTATGGGCTCCCACGCGATCAAATGCCTTTTCGAAATCAGTCGCCAAAAGTGTGACATGATTTCTTGATGAAAGCGCATCTGACACGAAGTGCTGTAGGTGCAGAAGAGAGTCCATCGTATGGTGTTTGGGCTTGAAGCCCACTTGGTTTGGGCTGATCAGTTTATTTTTGGTGGCATACCATAGCAGCCTACGGGCAATCATTTTTTCGAGTGTTTTACTGATACATGGAAGTAATGATATGGGTCGGTAGCTAGTAATTTCATCAGACGGTTTGTTGGGCTTTGGGATGGGTACAATGATGGCTGATTTCCACACGTGGGGGTATTGACCTATAGAGAATATCTTATTGTACAGGTCTAAAAGGTCTGCTTTGCCTGAGGCGGGCAGTTGCTTGAGCATCGGGTACGAGATTCTGTCGTGTCCTGGTGTTTTGCCCTTGGCCTTTGTCAGGGCAGTTTCGAGCTCTAATTCTGTAAATTCGTTTTCGAGTTGTTTAGCCGATAGACTAAGTCTACCAGGAGCATGCACATACTCAAGGGATCTTAACTTTTGTTGCCTGTAACTATTGCTGAAATTGCTGTCCTCTGAATACTCTGACCAAGTTGTTGCAAATTTTTTTGCTATTTCAAAGGGTGCAGTTAATAAAGAATTGTTAAATCTGATACATTTTAGCTGCGGAGGAGGGATTCCCACCAGAGATTTAATATCTCGCCAGATTTGTTTTGAGGATGATTGGGGTGAAATATTAGCTGTAAAGGCACCGAAGCTTTCACGTTTGGCTTCTTTCACTGCACGCTTAAAGTAGGCATTTGCTCTCTTGTAAGCTATGAGGTTAGCGTCGGTCATTCTATACTTATAGGCTTGAAATAACTTTTGCTTACTATCCCGAAGATCTCCTAGGTCTTTATTCCACCAAATTATCTTTCTTTTAAAAGTGTGGGGTTTGGTCTGTGGGATTGACTTGTTTGCCGACGCACGAATTGATTTGGTAATTTGGGCAACTTGCTGTTGAATATTTGCATTTTGAGTGAATGGGGAGTGATGAACATAGTTAATGCGAAACAATTCCCAATTAGCTAATTCAATTTTGAACTTTGGGGAGAAGTTTGACTTTTCAACTTGAAACTTATGCTGTATATCAGTTATGATTGGGAAATGGTCGCTGCTGTATAAGTATGGTAAAACCTTCCATTTGCAAAGTGGGTGCAGATTGGACGAGATAAATGTGAGGTCTATGTGTGTATAAGTTTTATGTGTGGAGAAGTGTGTCGCACTGCCATTGTTCAAAAGAGATAAGTTGGTTTTTGAGACTGCTTGGAGAATATTTTTACCTCTAGAGGTGGTGCGGGTAAAGCCCCAAGCAAAACCCCATGCATTAAAATCCCCAGTAAACAGGAGTGGTGCGGAGAAGCTATTTATTATTCTATATATTTCGTTCCCCGAAAAAGATTGATCTGGGGGGATGTAGCTGTTTAGGACAGTAAATTTTTCGTTAAGTTTTAATTGTATGGCCAGATGAAGAATATTTGAGCTGGTCAAAGAGGGGAGCAGAGAGTGCGGTAGGTACCTTTTAACAAGAATTCCTACTCCTTGTTTGGCATTGAGGTTGTGTGGTAGGTTAGAGAAATAACCTATATATTGTTTGTTACAGATTATGTTTTTTGAATTGAAAGGTAGGTGGGTTTCTTGAAGACATATTATATCTGGATTCGTTTCATTTATTAAAATTGTTAGTTCATCGAAATTGTTTATATACCCTTTAAGATTCCATTGAATAACTTTAATGGTCATTGATAAATAAAATAATAATTGATATGTATATGTCTTCGGGGAAACATATGTATGTTTTAGTTGTTATTTTAAAATTTATTTATTATTTTTAATGGTTTAATCGGATATTGACTCAATTGCGTCAAGATCCGTGGTGTTGTGCAGTGTTGAGTCGGAACTTGATTCAATTGAGTCAAGCTCCATGGTGCTGCTTTGTGTTGAGTGCGAGAGAGTAGTTAGTTTTTTTTTTAAATCGGTATTTGGTTCTATTTTTGTTCGGTTTTTGTGTTGTTTTTCTAAGAATTTAGATAGAAAAGGGGAGGGTTGGGATAAAGAGGGAAGTGATGTGGAGAGAGTAGATGAAGATTGATCGTTTTTTTTTGGGAGCGAGTCGGCCGCCGAGAGACGAACGTCAGAACCGCCAATGTTGCTCTTATCAGTGTTACGGTTGTAATACTTTGCTGTTTGTGTTGTGCTTTTTTCGTTTTCTATGTTTGCAGTGACTGCTGCGTAGCTGTCGGGCTTGGATTGCTTAGGCAAGGCAGCTTTGTAATAAAGCTTTGCTTCCCTCATTGTACACTTCTTCGTGGTTTTTATTTTTAATATTTCTTTTTGTTGGATGAATGCACTACAATTTTTGTCTGAGGCAGAATGGTTTTGTGTGCAGTTCACACGTTTTGGTGAGCAATTACCGGAGTGGGGAGTGAGTCCGCAGTTAGTACACGCTGGTTCGTTTTTACAATATTTTTGAGTATGTCCCAGTTTTTGGCATGATTTGCACCGCATAGGATTCGGTATAAGCTCGGATACCTTTACAGAGTGCCAGAATATATCGATTTTGGATGGGAGGTTATAGAGTTCGAAAGTAAGAAGCATGACCCCCGATGGTTTTGCTACACCGTCAACTTGCTTGGTGAACTTATAAATTGAAATAACTTTCTGGGATGAGAGCTCTTTAACAATTTCGTCTTCAGAGACGTTAATAAGGTAGGGCGCATAAATGGTCACCGAATTAAGGGCTTGGTGGAATTGGCATTCTATTTTGCATATAGCTGGGAGTTCGGTTGTGTTGATAAATTTGTTGGCGTCGTGGATTGAGTGAACCAGCATTAATAAATTTCCGTCTTTTAAGTTTGATATTGAAGCAATATTCTTACTGATGTGCTTTAGTGCCTTGTGTACCGCGAAGCAAGAGTATTCTGATATTGTTTTAACACTGTCTTTGGCGGAGACTATAATATATTTGGGGTTCGCAATATTGGTTGATGGCAGATCGGGAAAGTTATTTAAAGATATTGGAAGTGGTCTTCGCTTTTTTGTTGGGGGACTGTTGGCCAGAGTGCTGAACCGATTTTGTCCCAGGTTTGGGGGCTCCGGGCCGCCCATTGTTTTTTTTTTTTTTTTGATCAAGCGCTTGCAGCAGCTCTTTTGCACAAAAAACTTTTGACAGAAAGGTGTGAAGTGAGAAGTGAGAAAAGAACTGAGAAGAACACAATTGGTTAGCAACTGATGTCTGCTCACTATGAGTGTTAGTCGGCGACTGATGCTAATTCTATATACATATATTACATTAAGTACTATGTTGATTATTATTGTATTTAAAGTAATGCATGTGGGGGAGGCCTGTGAACTTTTTTCCTCTTTTGCACAAGACATCATGCAAAATATTCTGCATTCCAGCGAGCAGCGCGGCTTCGGAGCGAACATTAAACGCGAGAAACTGAATTTCTGAAAAGCTTTAAATTAAATTTAAATATAACATATTATGTATGTATATACTTTATAGTAATAAGCTTGATAAAATCAAATAACATTGACTTTTATTTTTTCTATTCTTCTCTTTTCTTACGCACGAAAACAAATCAATCACAAGGCGTGGCATTCGAATGCATTCAAAACGCAAACTCTAATTCTCACGCTGTTCCACTCATTCAATTCGTCTTTTTTCGTTTGAATGTTGTGCGGGGAGTCTTCCGCGAGCCCACTAAGGCACTCAAATTCGTTCGGTCTTGCATTCACATTCACTTAACTCATTTTGCGCTTTGTCCATTCGAACATGTTTTTTTTTTGCCATTCATTCAGACCTCTAACGAATACTGAGTATATTGGCAGGTGCAGTTACACTCTGAACTTCTTGGAGACAAGACGTGTTACTGCTGCGTTTACTTAGGTGCCCCAAGAGCAATAAAAAAACTCTTATCAGCTAACTAGCGAAAAACAAACAAGTACACATAACGAAATACGAAAAATACAAAAACACAAAGAACACACCGGAGAGCAGGGCGCGAGCCCTATAACAACAATGGAAAAACAGCCTGACATTCACAAACTTATAACAACATCAATTTACACCAAATATGCAAACATAGACAGCCAAAAATACATAGTGATCAACAGAAAAGACAATGAAACATTCGAAAAAGTATCACCCTTTCTTATTAAAAAAACAATACACTACACATGTGGAGGAGAAGTCGAATCTTGCAAAAGAACACGCGCCGGTTTCTTATTAGTCAAAACCAAAAACAACATACAAGCAATAAAATTACTCAAACTAAAAAACATGGCACATACAGAAGTTACAGTCGCTAAACACAAATCCCTTAACCAATCCAATGGATTTATATACGACAACGAACTGCACAACATTGACCAAACAGAAATACTAGAAGAACTAAAAACACAAAACGTAATCGAAGTCCGCAAAATACTCAAAAAACAAGAACAAAATCTGGTCGAAACCGGACTAATCACAAGCACTTTCGCCTCGCTCACTGTGCCAGAATCTATAAGAACAGGATACGAACGAGTAAGAGTCCGCCCTTACATCCCATTGCCGCTAAAATGCAAAAGATGCCTACGCTTTGGCCACCTAACACCGACCTGCAAAAGCCCTGAAGAAAACTGCAAAAACAACAGGAACTTGTGGCGATAAAAACAACAGAAAAAGTGGATCGCAAAACAGCGTTAACCATATACCACACCCGACACAGCCACCAACTAAGAAACAGCTATGAAAAAATCCTAGCCAGCCCGACAGCAAAACAAATCAGCAATACAGCAACATCAAACGAAGCCACAACGACATCAAAGGGAACAACAGCCACACACTCTAGCACCTCAAGGTCGCCAACGAACAACAACATTACACAACACTACCCACCTATCTACGACCTACTAATGGACTTACCAACCACGTCAGCCCATACGCGCATCACCAATACAACACAAAAATGCACACCTGCAAACAGTTTGCACGCTGACGATATTGACATGGATCTAGATGACCCAGGTAACACAAAAAATCTAGCATGCGTACAATCAAAAGACTTAAAGCTACGAATTTTTTCCAAAGACAAGAACAACACCCTAGCAACTAACCTCAAGCCCTCAAAACCCAACATATTAAAAACCAAAACCTCAAATAAGAACAAACACAAAATAAACAGCGATAGCGACAGCATTTAGCACTAACAAAAACTAAGAGTGGTCAGCGTCCCCCCGATGCCAGGGCGGTGACGCCGCTCACCCACCAGCACACAGAGCCTACAATTGACGACCTACTGGGCGCTCCCACACGCTGTAGGAACAACAGCCACATAAACACTCAACAACACCAAAAAAACCAAAAAAAAAAACCAGCCACAGAAATAAACAATCAAATCATAAATGACAATCAAAATCGTGCAATGGAACATCATCGGATATCTTAACAACTACAGCGAACTGCAAATATTAATAACTAAACATACACCACACATTATATCCCTACAAGAAACTCATAAAATAAACACCCACCACACACCCATTCCTACCAACTAACAACTATTAACAAAAAACACTGCCCACTCTTATGGAGGCGTAGCGCTACTAATTTACAAATCTCTACACACACATGAAATTACCCTTAACGACGACTTTGACGCAATTTGCGTAGAATTCACATCCAAACAAAAATTCAGACTGATATCGACATACATAGCGCCAAATCAAAAATTCTCTCTAAACAACCTCCAAGCCGTTCTAGAAACATCACGCATACCAACATTAGTCACCGGCTCAAATGCAAACAACGCTAGAGGAAAAATTTAGAAAAATTCATAGCCCAATCAAACTATATCCTACTAAATGACAATTCACCAACACACTCAAAATCGAAAGCACAGGGCAAACAGAAAAGAATCTCTATGGCAGCCACCACTTTCCATTCTTAATATCCAGTTTTTCATCCACGACACCAAGCAGACAACACACAACACCAAAACCAAAATGTATCACTGACAAAGCTAACTGGGCACAATTCTCGAAACTAACAGAAGAATACTCCTCACAGATACCAACAAGCACAAAACAAAAAAACAGCCACAATACACAAAATAATAATCACCAGCGCCCACAGAAAAATCCCTAAAACACACCCCATGACACACCCTCACAATTTCCCCTGGTGGAGCAAAGAACTACAAGCACTAAGAGATCAAAAAAAGAAGATAGCAAAGACTCAAAAGGGAAATTACTACAGAAGACGTCGTACAGTTTAAAAAAACAGCCGTTTGTACCTCTTTGATTGCTATATATTAGCATTAAAAAGAAAAGAATAGTTTATTGAATTTAGTTTTCCTTTCTCCAGTTTCTCTGTCTATTTTTTTATTCTACTTTACTTTATTCCGAGTTTTCGGCAACTGACCTTTACAAATGCATCGCTGAATACACTTTCGTAATTTGTGTACATCTTTGCATTATTGTATAGCAAGGGCTGTTAGAAAGTGTCATAAAGGAAAAACTGGGTATTTGACTGCCTTGGAAGACAAAAAGAGAGAGAAGTCTTTATTGTTGATTTGGTTGTTTTAAGTTAGAACTTCTAACAACAAAACCACCTGATGCTGACGACTGTTATTTCATAACATTTAACTACGATTAAAACACACAAAAAAAGAAACATACCAACAAATAAATGCAGGAGAAGTATTTGCAGAAGCCTGTTTATTTTTGCAATAAATAAGATTCTTGGATATGAACGATAGCTTGCCTGCCTTGCGTATTCTATGACCTTTTGATACCTGTCCTACCCCACACAACGCTTGGACCAGCAACTGATATGCACCTAGCCAATCTTGAGCTAAAAACTAGGCTTCTGCTAACACTTGTCCACAAAACTATTTTTCTTCCCCCATTATTGCGTTTGATTAAAATAAAACAACAAGATTTTGTCTTCCAAGGCAGTCAAATATCAGTTTTGCTCTTGCTGATCATACATACTCTTCCCAATTTTTACCCCATGACACTTTCTAACATTCATTAGCATACAGTTATGTAAAGATGTACACAAAATACGAAAGTGTATTCAGTAGTGCATTGGTACATATGTAATTGTAAGCGCGCGTTTGCCGCCGACACAGAAAAAGGAAAAATATAAAATAAAAACAAAAACCTCGATAAGCAGACACAGAAAGAAATATATGTTTCAAACGTACTTTCATACAATATGTACCAACAACTTTTTACCTTTCTTGCTGTCCGCTGACCCGCCGCCTCTCCTTTAATCGATGGGCCGCTGAACGCAAAGGGAAACTGAACAAAACAACAACGTGCTGGCTTATCGCAGCTGAGACGCACAAGCTGCACAAAGAAAAAATACCCCTTGAACCAATATTCAATAATTGTCAATGAAAACTCTAATATTTGATTTTAATATATATATTGTTTACAGTTATTCTCTGCCGCTACACCAATACAATCATACTCAGATGAATATGTATATGAAATTTTTCAGTCGGTCCACGAAAGCACTCTAAATTTGTTCGTAGGTCGAGACCCTCGCAGTACGGCACGCTGCATTGTTTGCATGTATTCAAATGACAGAAATAGATACCCGTGCCTCTAGATGTTAACACTTCTAAAACGTGAAGACAGGATCCTTTAAAAAATTTAATAAATTTGGAAATACAATTGATTTATCCTCGTATATCATTGCAAAGTCTAATTTCATTTCTGTAAACACTTTTTGTTATAACAATTATCTCAATCGTTCAAGATCAAACTTTTCCCGTGATCCGAAACAATTTTATAAATTTGTTAAGTTAAAACGTAAATCTTCTTGCTTTCCATCCTCGATAACAAAAGCAAGTTCAGATCAAGCTGTGGCTGAACTATTTGCTGAGTATTTTCAATCAGTTTACTCATCTTTATAAAGTTGCAATAATTCCTATCCTTTTCAAATTTTAACCTCAAATAGCATATATGTCCCAGTTATAACTGAGTGTATGCTGCTAAGTGACCTTAACTCTATCAAACCCGACTTCTTGCCTGGTCCAGATGAAGTGCCAGGTTGTATACTTAGCTATTTTGTAAACCCTTACAAATTCTTCTTAGTGAGTGATCAGCGGTAAAAAGGCTAAATTGCGGGGAACAGAGTCAGTGGTGGAAAAGTGATCACAGCGGAGCAGCGCGAGTGCTGACTGTGAAAGCGCAACACACGCCAACACCTGAAGATTGGAATTGGTTTTGGGCGTGGTACCTGATCGCGGTACAGTGGGACGAGAGTGAAAAAAAAAATGTAAATAAGTTAAATAAAGTTTAAACAACATTTATATAAATAAAAAGTTTAAATAGATTAAATAAAATTTAAATAGAATCAAAATAAAACTTAAAACAAATTAAATAAATCTTAATTTATTTATTTAACATATAACACGAATTGGTTCATGAATTAAATAGTTGCTTGAGCAACGATAAAGGCTAAGAGGTAAAAAGTTTCGGGTAGATCTAATTGGAACATTTAATTTTATTCGACCTAATAGAACGGATGAGTCGATTTCAGCATTAAGTAGGTTAGTGATGAATACTACACCATGCATAATTCTACGGTTCAAAAGGGAAGGAAGATTAATTTAAAAAAGTCTACTTGAATACGGTTGTAGTTCTATCCCAGGAACCCAGCTAAAACTTCTAAGCGCAAACAGAAGAAATTTCCTCTGCACAGATTCAATTCTATCATGGTGAATCCCGTAATGCGGGGAACACATACAAGACATGACAGGCGCGTTTTCTGAACAGGAACTAAAGACTACAATTAAACACGTATCTTTAGAACTTTGCAAAGCAGGCTTTAATCTTAGAAAATGGATATCAAATAAAACAGAACTGCTAGAAGATATCAATAAGATAGGAGAAAATAAAATACTAGCAATAGAAGAAAATGAGTCAATAAAGACTTTAGGATAACAATGGGAACCATTGCAGGACGAATTTAAGTTCAGTATCAATGGTGGAAAACTGGATAAGATAACTAAGAGAATGGTCTTATCTACATTAGCGAAAATCTATGATCCGCTAGGATGGCTAGGTCCAATAAGAACTGTAGGAAAACTGTTCATGCAGAAACTTTGGTTGCAAAATATTGAATGGGATCAACCGTTGTCATTGTCGTGTACTAGACACGAATGGAAGGCATATACATCAGAACTAGATAATTTAAGTCAGATTAGGATACCAAGGTGGATTAAATCTGAGACTGGGTCACATGTCCAATTACATAGGTATGCTGAAGCTTCCGAAAAAGCGTATGCAGCAGTAGTATATGCCAAAATGGGGGACTCAGTAAGAATCATAGGTAGCAAAAATAAAGTTAATCCAATAAAAAACAAAGAAGCCATTCCGAAGTTGGAATTATGCGCAGCACACTCACTGGCAAAACAAATGCATAAAATTAGAGACGTACTAAATATATCAGTTGAGATGGATGCTTGGAGTGATTCTACAATCACTCTAGCATGTATACAGAATCCTAGCAGTAAGGATAAATTTATAAGAAAAAGAAATAAAAAACATCATAGGAGTACTCTGGAAATATGTCCCATCGGAAGATAATCCAGCTGATATAGCGTCCAGGGGTATCGCTCCCAACAAATTAAAAGATTCCACCTTGTGGTGGCAGGGGCCACATTGGTTGAGTAAAACCCAAAATGAATGGCCAAAAGAACCACTCCGAGAGCATGCAATAATAGCTGCTACAGTCTCGGAAGAAATAAGTCCAATACAAGAACTTGTACAGAGAAATTCATGCTTCCTTAAGCTTACAAGAATCATAGTGTACGTCTTAAGGTTCGTTAAAGGTTAAGGTTCATTTCCGAAATACCTTACAGTAAGAGAATTGAAGGAAGCTGGAAAACTAATAGTAAAAGACTTGCAAGCAAGTCAATTTAAGACTGAAATAAAAGGACTACTACAAAGTAACAAAATTGCTTCAAAAAGCAGAATAGTGGCTTTAAATCCCTCTTTAGATGATGAAGGGTTACTTCGAGTTGGTGGGAGATTGCACAACGCCTCGTTAGATTTCGAAGCTAAACACCCTTTGAGTTGAGAGAAATGTCCTTTTACAACATTAATTATAAGAAAAGTACATAAAGAAACTCTGCACGGCGATATCAATGAGAAATCAAATACAAAGGCAATTTTGTATAATCGGGTTAAGAAACTCGATAAAAAAAAATGCCTAAGGGAATGTGTTACGTGCACCAGGTATCAAAAAAAATAAAGCAGAACAAATAATGAGTAATCTTCCCAGTTATAGGGTAGCTGCTGCATATCCATTTCTAAACACTGGATTAGATTATGCAGATCCATATAAAATCAGATGCTCAAAAACTCGAGGGCAAACATGTTTTAACACGCATCTGTCCCTTGTGTCAATTTGACACAATTTTGAGATTCAAAATGCTTTTGCGGCTTTTCTGCTTATCGAATATGGATAAAATTTTGGCTCACTGAACGAATTTCGAAGAATTTTCAGAAAATCATAATTTCAACATATTTGCATTGTTATTTTCGCTGCAAATGAAAAAGTTACAAAAGGGTCCCTGGCGTGTCAATTTGACAAATATTGGAAAATTAGGGGCACTTTGGTTTTTCCTTATTGCCTGCTACCAACAAATACCTAAATGGTTGGCAAACTATGGTTTTTCCTTATTGCCTGTAGGTAACAGGTGCACTACCAAAATAGTTGGTTCTTCTTCTTGTAATTCCCAAATGGTTCAAGCTTGAACCTTTAGAGGACCTACAAAAAATATACCAAGATATCAAAAACCAAGAATATGGCGTCTGCATCGGGAAATATAGTGATGAGCGACGAGGAGTACGAGCAGATCGATCCCTTTGAATCAGATGACGATGACAGCGACTACGAGCCAAATGAAAATGAGACTGATGTGGAAACTGAGACTGATAGCGATACCGACTTTTTATGCGAGGAGGTGAGACGAGAATTGGTTGCAGAGCCCAGCTTAGCATTTTTGTCAAAAGACAAAAAAATTGAGTACTCGCTGGACCAACCGAAAACTATACGACAAGCTATTTGTAACCTGCGCGTAAGCTCAGGTACAAATAAGTTGCGTCTTAAGCTTAGTATTCAACAGGGTATTTATTATTCATTTTGTTTCCGTCGTCAGGTCCCACAGTGTTCGCAGCATCACGCTGTGTTGATAAGCACTCTGCAATGCTCTTATTTCTCGAACCCATGGAGCAGACCATTGTCGACATGACCAATTTGTACGGCATACGAACATGTGGAAGTGAATGGAAGAATGTCGACATTTGCACTATGCGAGCATATTATGGAGTTTTGGTGCTTGCAGGAGTGTATCGGTCGCATGGTGAATGCATCACTGAGCTGTGGAATCTAAAAAGTGGTCAACCGATATTTGCAGCAACAATGTCGCTCAAGCGTTATAAGCAGATCACACGGTGTTTGCGGTTCGACGATCGCGAAGAGACAAATTCGCTCCAGTTCGAGCAATTTTTGATAAATGGGCATATCGACTCAAATTGTGCTATACTCCTGGAAAAAATGTAACCGTCGACAAGCAGTTGCTACCATACCGTGGTCGATGTCCGTTTACGCAGTACATCCCGTCGGAACCCTGCAAATACGGTATCAAACACTGGATTCTGTGTGATGCATCAACATTTTACGTGTATGCTGTTGATGTTTACATTGGTCGTAACCGCAACTGTGCACCCGAAGTAAGCGTGGGAGAACGGGTCGTATTGCAGCTTACAGAGGGACTCAACGGAAGAAACGTTACTACCGACAATTTCTTCACATCCCACGCTCTTGCAGTAAAATTGAAGCAGAGACAAATGACAACCGTTGGCACTATTCGTAAAAACAGAAAGGAGCTGCCACCTCTGGTACTGGACATGAAGAACAAACCACTGTACCATTCTCAATTTGTGTTCGATCACGTGCTGAACTCGACATTGGTTTCGTACGTAACGAAGAGACGTCGTTTCGTTACGTTGCTCAGCACAATGCATCTATCAACACAAATAGAAGAGAATGACGATAAAAAAAAGGCGGAAATTATAAAATTTTATAATAAAACGAAATGCGGCGTCGACATTGTGGATGAGATGGTAGGCACTTATCGCTGCAAACGCAAAGTCAACAGATGGCCTGTCGCAGTATTTTGCAATATGCTAGACATATCTGCGTTGAATGCGTTTATTTTATTCACGGGATTGAACCCAAACTGGAATTTGGCCAATAAAAACATCCGTCGGCGGCTTTTTTTGATTGAACTCGGGTACTCCCTAGTCACGCCTTATATCGACCAACGGGAAAGATCACCACGAGGCGAGAGAGCGTTGTCGGTAGTCCGTGGGATTCAGGACGGCGAGCAGCTAGTCCAAACCGAAGCTGATGCATCTGCGAACAGTCGCTTGATGCACCACACGCCAACTGGGAAGCGCGCAAGATGCCACAAATGCCCACAGGCAAAGATCGCAAGCATCCACTCTGCCGAATGCGATAGGTGCAGGAAAAAAGTTTGCCCGCAGCATCGCTTTGTTCTATGCGAAACATGCAATTCATAGATATATTTGTTTTTATAATTTAATTTTGTTATTTAAATAAATATTTTCAATTTTAAAAATATTTTTCCTTACATATTTTTTGATTGTGTCAAATTGACACACCAGGGACTGATTTGTTTTTTTTTTCTTAGGGACCGATGAGTGTTAAAGGCTATATAGCACTCTTCGTGTGTATGGCGACAAAAGCGATCCACTTAGAATCAGTCAGTGACTTAACGTCAGACGCGTTTCTAGCAGCCTTCAGAAGATTCACATCTAGAAGGGGCAAATGTGCCAACATATATTCTGACAATTGCACAAACTTTGTAGGTGCAGCTAGAAAATTAGATAAGCAACTGCGAGAAGCAATTAAAGAAAATGCACAGATTACCCGTATTCTAGCAAAAGACCACATTAAGTGGCATTTTATTCCCCCGGCAGGACCTCACTTTGAAGATATTTGGGAAGCTGGTGTGAAATCAGTCAAACATCATTTGAAACAAGTAATAGGAGAATCTAATTTAACATACGAGGTATTCTCCACCTTACTATGCCAAGTTAAGGGAATATTGAACTCACGGCCTCTTTACTCATCAGGAGCAGATGTTGACGATAATGAGGTTTTAACACCTGGTCACTTCTTAATTGGGAGACCAATGATTGGCGTAGTTGAAGCATAGAATGAGGGGAAAATAGGAGATCTGGACAGATGGCGATTGATCCAAAAGTACCGAAAAAAATTTTTGGAAAAAATGGAAAGATGACTACTTGTATACGCTTCAGCAGCGAAACAAGTGGAAAGAAGAGAATGAAAACCTTGAAAAAGTGCAAATAGTTCTCATTAAAGATGAATGCTGCCATCCAGCTAAGTGGCCGTTGGGAAAAATTGAGGAAACTTTCCCAGGCCAAGATAAAAAGGTCAGAGTAGTTAAAGTACGGACGACAGAAGTTCTGGCAACAAGACCAATAAACAAAATATGTCCTTTAAGAAATATTAAAGCAAACAAACATGAGGCCGATCATGGCCGTACAAAAAAAAAGTAGTATGCCAAAGTTAGAACTTATACTGGCCATGTTGATGTTAATGCTTTGCTGTCAAGTATCAAATGCACTTCCAGTGT
Organism: Scaptomyza polygonia; assembly: GCA_035044585.1. Taxonomy (NCBI): domain Eukaryota; kingdom Metazoa; phylum Arthropoda; class Insecta; order Diptera; family Drosophilidae; genus Scaptomyza; species Scaptomyza polygonia. Next base: position 57,240 of record JAWNNU010000704.1, on the reverse strand, counting down.
CAAACGCAACAAAGAGCTGGAGTGTAAAAGAGATCAACAGCACAGCAGCAATTTATTTAGAACCAATGGGAGAGGTAGAGATAAAGGCCTCTTCCTGGGAACTAATATACTTCAAGATGGAGGCATACTTTGAAATGTAAGATAAATGACACACGCTAATGAAAAAAATTCATAACCTTTGCAGTAGACTCATTTCCTCTAAGGATCGTTGTGAGTCGGAATTGAATAACAGTAAAAAAAAGAATCAAATAACTTGAAGAAAATAATCAATTGTTTATGTCCAAGAAAAAAGAAAGAAAGAAACGTGCTCCTCTGGAGTTCATTGGGTCATGGTATCATATTATCTTCGGATTAATGGATGCCGAAGATAGAACTATAATGGAAGATAATATGAGGACTCTGCTAGAAAACCAACACAAGTTAGATGAATTAACAGATAAACAAACTTCAATTGTCGATTCAACTCTAAATATCGTGAAGACTACTCAAGGTGAAGTCAATGAGCAGTTTCAAAAGATGCACGCCAGACTCGATTATATAGCTAATACATATGTTAATAGACGAATGTGATAAGATCCAATCAGGCATCATAAGTCTATTAATTGACATAAACCATGGGCGACTGAGCCCCGGTATTTTAAAACCTACTCAGCTCCAGGTTGAAATAACCAAGATAAAAGAGAGTCTGCCAGACAACCTAGCTCTTCCGAGAAAAAATACCAATACAGAGCTTAAGGAAGTCTACACGCTTATGTCCGCAAAGGGAATATTCATTGATAACAAGTTGGTTATAAAAGCGAATATACCTCTTTTCTATAGGCACCCGTCTCATTTGTATCAAGTGATCCCTCTAGCGGTAGAGGTCGGGGACGATCTTTTACAAGTACACACGGACGCTGAATATTTAGTATTCAATTTTGGAATGGATGCGTACCATTTAATAGCTGAATCAATCCTAAATAAATGTACGAAATGGCAGTCCAATAAACAAATGTGCGAGAGCAGCTGACCATGGAGCAATGCGAATGATAACACTTGCGAGGTATCTCCCTTTAAACCAGATCAACCTTCTAATTGTAGATACAGGAAGTTAGTCGAATCCCAAACTTATTGGGTAGAGCTAGAGAGGAGAAATAACTGGCTTTATAAGATTCGCCAGAATACGAAAGTACAGCTCCAATGTGGGAACCTTTCTCAGGAGATTATAATGCTTCAACCACAAGGGGTTCTGTCGCTTACTTCAGGTTGTACCGTCCGAACAAATGACAAGATTTTAGTAGATCATTCCGATTTTTGTTCTAATAGTCAATCAGCCCTCGCACCATCGTATATAGGGAACATTGACAAAACCCCAGAGCCTATATGGGAACCATTGAGCTCATCAACAACAAATCACACGGTCGAGATTAATAAGTTTAAGGGAGACATAAATTATCTGCAGCATCACCACCCAGAATTAAAAGGATTAAATTTTCATCTTGTGTCAGGTCATGCCTCTCTAATAATTTCATTCATAATTTTAATAATAATAATTATATAGATAATTAAGTCAATAATTACTAATCGTAAGCTACGAGCCATAGCCTTTCCGGCTTCTGTCTAAGTAATTGTAAATATCGATTAAAAAAAAAAAAGGACATAACGCCGAGCCTCACCTTTGCGGCCCCAGGCAGAATGTTCATAAATGAACACGTTTGCAATAGAGCCGACTCTCGCCTTCCGCGACTATCGGCCAAAATATCATACAGTCCACTAGAAGAAATATATATTATCGTAAAAAAAGCCACAGAGGGTGTCCGTCATGCATTATCCTAGGTAAATACATGTAGATAACACGCACAAGCACGAAGATAATTAAGAGATAATAAATGTACTACATTGCAAGCAGCAGTTTACCAGCTGCTGATAATATAATAAATCAAGTAAGATCGCGGATCCGTTGCCTGCATTGTAAACGATCCTGCCGAGCCTGCCTGCGCGCAGGTCAGTAAAAAGCAGGTACTTGAAAGTACCCAAAAGATAAAAGAGCTTATTATCTTGCAGGAGATAATAAGCGCATAGAAATTAAGACACTTTGTTAGGTATATAAGCCCTAGGATTTTAAGACCAGTATTAAAATTATACTCAAAAGAACATCTTCGTGTGTTCATACACTCAGAAAAAAACCTAGTAAAAATAAGCATATTCATGCTTATTTTAACTATTTTCGTACATAATTTCATTCCTAATATAAACTTGCTTAACTTGACATGTACACAAGTTAAATTCAGAATTACTATGAAATAGTAACATCAACATTTTTCATAGTTGATTTAAAATGAAAACGTATGAATATTGATGCACAAAAATATTAGATTCAACGTGTTATTAAACTAAAACTGAGCATGAGATTTCTTATTTTAACATTTCGGGTACATCAAATCCAAGTGTTGGCGCCGCAGTAGCGCCGTTTGTTATTTTATTGTAGTTTTGAATTTTATATTGAATTGAAACATTTGAAATGTTAACTGAATTTTGTATAATAGATAGCTAGTTACAACGCTATGAATATCGATCTATCGATAGATTGAATGAATAATGAAGGAATATTGAATGAATATGTAGCCCTTGCATAAGTAAAAGGGGAAGATATAAAAAAAAAATTACTTTTCGACTGAGCTGGACGTGTTGGCCCTTGGCCTTTTATTGCGAGAAATACACGATCCGCACGCGGCCAGGCAGTGGCGAAAACATTTGGCGCCCGAGCAGGGACTTTTGGATAAAGTTCTCACCCGATTGCAGCTTACTTTGGAAGCTGATTAAGAGCTCGCTACTGGAGCACTAGAACGGCGACAGCCACATCTTCGTATCGAACTGTGAGTAGCTTTCTCCTTGGTGCATTTAGTACTTCTTGCACGGCTTATAAGCATTTCAAGTTCGGTGTGCTTTAATAGTGTCTCAATAAATAAACTAAAATATAGTAAATCTAATGTGTGTGGTTCATTGGTTTGTGAGAAAGTGCTTATTGGTTTATGAAGGTCAGTTCACATATGCATAAGCACACATTTAGACATACATGTATTCATTGCGGTAAATTCTTATGTGCTTGTGTAGTGTCTGTATGTATGTGCGAGAGTTACACCAGTTGATTGTTGTAGTGATCAAAAGAGCATCGACAGCGTAACGAAAGGTTGCTGTACCTTTTCTGAAACGTTTGGCTGTTGCGCTTAAGCGTGGTTGATACGAAATATATAAGTGACGTTGCGGCTTGGTACGTATGCATAAACTGGCACATACATGCACACATTCATAGGTGAATGAATACAGGCTTTTGTAGGCATAGACAGCGTACCGATAAGGTGCTGTACTTTTTCGAAACACGTTGGCGGCTGCGCTTAAGCAGAATCATTGCAAAATACATAGGTCCGGGTGCAGCTTAGTACATATGATTAACAGTGCACACATAAATAGATCGGTACTCCATTTGGCAGATCGCTATACTTACATGTTAGTGCGTGCACATATATAAGCAGCACAGTGGTACAAGGTAAATTAAAACTAAAATAATTAACAAATTTAAAGCGCTCGTTGTACACTATTGGTAAATTCTAAAAATTTGAGTACTTGCTTTTAATTAGGAGCTTAAACTGAACGTGTTGTTTTAATAAGATTAAACGTTGAAGTAGAATTTAGTTTTCGAGCAAGATGGCTCCAAAAAAGACCAATAAGGCTTCACAGCATTATTCTCATAGAGAAAGTTTATTGAATTCGTTGAATCGCAACAAAAACTATACAATGTCCAACTGCCAGTCTATGGTTGCCGCGGAGTTGGAGGCGCGCTTGAGTTTGGTTGAGTCAGTGTTTGCTCAGCTGTGTGACACTCAGAGTCAGATTGAGCAGGCTGGTGAAGATGAGGTTGAATTCGATACTCGTCAATTTATGGAAGATAGGTAATGCGAAATAAAGGCAAAAATTTTGAGCCAGTTGACAAAATGGGGTCGGCACTCAACTGGGACTTCCGAGCCGTCAGCAAACTCAACAATGACCAATAATATCGGTGCTCGCGGTGCCAGGCTGCCCGCATTGAAATTACCACAATTTACAGGTAAAGTCACGGATTGGACCAGCTGGTACAATTTATTTGTTACATTGATTGAAGCAGAGAAAGACCTTGATGAGCTTTCAAAGTTCATTCATCTAAAGTCCTGTTTAAGTACTGTTCCCTCACGAACAATTGAATGTTTAGAATTGTCGGCAGTTAACTACAGAAAGGCCCTTCAATTGCTCAGAGATCGTTTCGAACACAAGGCTATTATTGTGCAGTCACATATTTGCGAACTTTTTAGTATTCGAAAAATGAAGCAATCGGATGCAGAGTCGCTAAGGATGCTAGTTGATTCCATAAATTCTCAATTGGTCGCCCTTCGCTCGTTAGGCAGTGACAAGGAGATATTAGATGCCTTTGTTTTTCATTTGTCGCGAAGCAAGCTAGATGATGAAACATTAGAAAAATGGGAAAGCGAGTATGACTGTTCAAAGCTACCGTCTTCGGAACTGCTTGCCCAATTTCTCAACAATAGACAATTAAATTTATCAAGTCACGAGGTTAGAAAAGCCATTTCAGCCAAAACAGCTCCCAAGGGTGAAGCAAAAAGGGCAAGTTTGGCGACTGCTATGGATAATACTAGTGCTTGTTATAGTTGCTCTGGTCCGTATCATTTGAAGGCGTGCCCAAAATTTAAATCCTTAACACCATTACAGAGATACCACGAGGTTAAAAGGATAGGCTCATGTGTAGTTTGCTTCAGTAAGCGTCATCTAACTAAAGATTGTAGTGGGCCGCGTTGTGGTACGTGTCACAAGGCGCATCATGAACTGCTTTATAGAGAGACCGGAGAAACTGAAAACGCAAGTGATATGAACGGGGGTTCAAGCTCGCTTGATAGTTCCTTGCTGACAAATAAGGCTGTAAGTTTTCTCGCAACAGCGTTAGTGCGCGTGAAGGATTCGATGGGACGGTTTCACAAATGTAGGTGTGTACTGGACTCGGGAAGTCAGTTGAATTTCGTGACTTCTTGGCTAGCTTCCAAACTGGTGTTGCCAATTATGAGTGTTCACTATTCGCTTAATGGTATAGAAAATTCCAAGTCTGGAATTCTTGGTGAATTAAAAACGACATATAAATATTTAGTGACAAAATTTGAAGCAAGTGATAGATTTAGTGTTCTACCAAAAATAACGCAGTATAACACGAAACCAGCAGCAACAGCATTCGACTTGCGGTTACCGAAGAAAGTCAAGCTAGCAGATCCTTGCTTCGACTCGGCTAATGAGATAAATATGTTGTTGGGGGTGAACCTGTTCTTCAAGCTTATAGTTGCGGGGTAAATCAAGCTAGGTTCAAATAAACCGATTCTTCAAAAATCACTTCTGAGCTGGATCGTGGTAGGAGAATATGAACAAGACGATAATGTGGCAATCATTCAGCTAAGGTTAAGCGAAATGAGGCAGAAGAGTTGCTTAAAATAGTTCAAAGGTTTTGGGAGTGTGAGGAAATTCCTCAACGCTCTGATTCGGTTTCCTGGAGTCCAGAAGATCAGCAATGCGAGCACGACTTTGTGTCTAAAGTAAAGCTTACAGAGAGTAATAAATTTGTAGTGTCCCTGCCATTCAAGGAGCCTGGGGAAGGTTTAGGCAGTTCCTACAACATTGCACTCAACAGATTTTTAAATTTAGAAAGAAAATTAAATCGGAACGCCGAGCTTAAAAGGCATTATGCGGAGTTCATAGAGGAATACATGTCTTTGAATCATTTGGAGGAGGTGCAAACAGAGCAAGTACACAATGAGAAATACTTTATTCCTCACCATCCAATTATTAGACCAGACAGCTTGACAACTAAGTTAAGAGTCGTGTTCGATGCTTCGTGCAAGACGACGAATGGATTGTCATTGAATGACACAATGCTTGTGGGACCTACGTTGCAGCCAGACCTCTTTGAAACGCTTACGAGGTTTCGGTTTTACAGATATGCTCTGACGGCAGATATTACAAAGATGTATAGGCAAATTCTGGTTGAACCAGTTGATTGCAATTATCAGTGCATCCTGTAGCGTCGGAATTGTACAGAGCCGTTAAAGGTGCTGCGTCTGAAGACAGTTACTTACGGTACGAGTTCTGCCCTCTTTCTTGCAGTGCGATGTCTGTATTATCTTGCAGAGCGTTCCAGGTCACAGTATCCACTGGCTTATGAAGTGATTTAGCGCAACTTTTATATGGAGGACTTGCTGTGTGGAGCAGAGTCCATATTGACATTGGGGGATTTAAAAAGGGAAGTTGCAGAGTTGCTTAAATTGGGAGGATTTGAACTGCATAAGTGGCGAACTAATTGTGAGGCTCTTCCGGGTGATACAAAATTCCCTGAGTCCTTAGAATTAAAAACCATAGACACCACAAAAACCCTCGGCATATGCTGGGCGTCAGTTCCTGATCGGTTTCAGTTTACTTACGCTGCAAAGACGTCGACCCATATAACAAAACGCGTAGTTTTATCCGAACTGGCGCAACTATTTGACCCCATGGGATTCCTCAGTCCGTTGTTAATACTAGGAAAAATTTTTATGCAGGAGTTATGGTTACTCAATCAGGAGTGGGATGAAGAATTGCCCTTCAGTTATGCACAACAGTGGGAGAGATTCCGTGAGGACTTGATTCTCGTGTGCAAGTGTTCTCTACCTCGCGGAGTGGTACCAACAGACAGTGAGAGTCAAGAGTTGGAGCTGTATGTCTTTTCCGATGCATCTTGTCGTGCTTATGGCGCAGCTATATATGCTCGAGTTATTGATCAAGGAGGAGTCATTTCAGCAAATTTATTAACGGCAAAATCAAAGGTAGCACCGGTGCGTGTCACATCGCTACCTCGCCTGGAACTAGAAGGAGCAAGGCTTTTAGCCCAACTCATGGCTAAGGTCAAAAATTGGATTGCTTCACATTCCAGTAGATGGAACACATTTGTCGCGAATAGAGGTGCACGCATCCGAGAATTGACGCAGGTGCAAGACTGGTTCAAGGTAGCATCGAAACTTAACCCAGCGGACATTGTCTCTCGTGGGCTGCATACTGCAGAATTGAAGAACTCTACGAAGTGGTGGATGGGTCCAGAATTCTTGCGTCTTCCGGCTGATCAATGGCCAGAGATGCTGCATCTACCCAAGAAGAAGTTCCAGAGCAGCGAAATTCAACATTTTCTTTGATAGTCAGGGCGGAACTGAAAGTTAGTGACATCGCGGCGAATGCAAATTTGCAAAAGATTTTCTCAAGTTGAATAGAGTGTTTGGTTATATATATCGTTGGCGTCACAGTAAAACTGACTCAGCCAAACGCCGTTGGCGTCACAGTAAAACTGACTCAGCCAAAGCCAAGGCCTTAACTGCTATAGAAATTGAAGGTAGTTTGCGTTACATAGTTTTTAATGTACAAAACTTATCGTTTTATGAAGAGATAGCCACACTTAAAAAAGAAAAATGTATACGGTTGGCCAAAATACAAGGGCAGAACCCTTTTTTTGAAATGGCCAATGGAGTTGAAATAATTCGTGTAGGTGGCAGGCTCACACATGCCAACGTACCATATAACACAAAACACCCAATTTTAATGCCAAGTGAGCACATTGTTGTAAATTCTTTATTTGAGCACACACACCGAACTAATATGCACGCTGGAGCTCAGACTATATAAGCTTTTGTGCGACAGAGGTACTGGGTGATCAACGCTAGAAAGCTAGCTCGCAGGGTGGTTCGCAATTGTGTGGCTTTTTTCCGTCAACGCCCCAGATCATTGAATCAACTCATGGGCCCTTTGCCGGCGGGTAGAGTGCAGCTGGGAGCTCAGCCATTTGAACGAGCTGGCATGGATTTCGCCGGACCACTTTGGATGCATTATAACCAGCGGGGTCATCGGCCAACAAAAACATATCTCTGCGTCTTTGTATGTTTCTTGACAAAGGCGTGTCATTTGGAGCTAATGTCGGACCTAAGCTCGAACGCCTTCATCGCGGCCCTAAAACGATTCTTCTCTCGTCGAGGACTAAGTAGCGAATTGTACTGCGACAATGCTACTAATTTTGTTGGTGCATCTCGCGAACTAACGACAATGACCAATCTGTTGTGGAATGAGGACAACAAGCAGCAAATTGTCAATGAATTTACTCATCGCGGGATTGATTTCCATTTCATACCGCCACGTTCGCCTCATTTCGGCGGGCTTTGGGAAAGCGCCGTCAAGGTGGCCAAGCAGCTTTTGCTCAGATGCCTCAATGGAACAGCGCTCAATTATGAGGAGCTTTATAAAGTCGTATCTCAAGCTGAAGCTGTAATGAACTCACGGCCGCTTCATCCGTTGTCCACAGATCCGGCAGATCTTGAGCCGTTGACACCAGGTCACTTCTTGATTGGACGACTGCTTAATGCTTTAGTGGAACCTTACGACGAAGCTGACCTAAAGTTATCAATTACAAATAGATGGAAGCGAATCATGGCTGTACACCAGTCCTTTTGGAAGCGTTGGTCAACCGAATACCTTACCTTGCTACAGCAGCGAAGCAAATGGACATCCGTGTGCAACAATATACAAATTGGCATGTTGGTGCTAATAATGGAAGACAATGCCCCACCTGGACACTGGCTTCTCGGTCAAATTCAAGAAACTCATCCTGGTGCTGATGGAGCAGTTCGCGTCGTTACTCTTAAAACCAAGACTGGAGTCTACAAGCGGAACATACATAGGATTTGCCCCCTGCCAATGGCAGACTAATTTGATTGGAAGGAGCTTCCAAGGCCGGGAGTATGTTCGCGCCGAAGTAGCGCCGTTTGTTATTTTATTGTAGTTTTGAATTTTATATTGAATTGAAACATTTGAAGTGTTAACTGAATTTTGTATAATAGATAGCTAGTTACAACGCTATGAATATCGATCTATCGATAGATTGAATGAATAATGAAGGAATATTGAATGAATATGTAGCCCTAGCATAAGTAAAAGAGGAAGATATAAAAAAAAATTACTTTTCGACTGAGCTGGACGTGTTGGTCCTTGGCCTTTTATTGCGAGAAATAAACGATCCGCACGCGGCCAGGCAGTGGCGAAAACACCAAGTATGTCTTTTGTCAGTTTTTATTAGCTCGAGTTTATTATTATTAATTATTAAAATAGCTAGAAGTACAATGAAATTTATTAAATCAAACTTACCGATTACGAAATGTGAATGGTTTTAATCGGGATTTGAACCTGAGGTCTGTTGATCACGAAGCAGATGCCTTAGCTATTGCGCTGTTGCCGAATATGTTTCGTAATCGGTTAGTTTTGAATTGAAGTAAACGCTTCGGGAGGGAAGTAAGGTGTCTGCTCTTTAATTTAAATAGGGATCATGCTCATTGTTAATAACAAGAATGGTAGAATAAACTATGGTAGTATTGATTGGAATTTTTTTGACTATGCGTTAATTGTTGAATTAAATATATTTCAACGTGAAATTGAACATGCTCTTATTATTATTGTGGACATAGTCACATATACAGAGGCGGAAAAACAGATATGTGCAGACGCATAATGATGATTTTACCGATGGCCTTCTAGAGTTAGGCCTATCACAAGTCAACGGTGTGCATAACTGTAGTAATAAAATATTAGATTTGATAATTGTTTCTGATTCTGCTTGTAGAAATGTTAGTAGAGTACCCCCTCTACTGCTTTCTGAAGATACCTTCCATCCAACTTTGGATTTTTCCTTTGAACTTCTTAACTTTAGCCCAGCATCAAAAAATTCATTAAAGACCCGTTGTTTTCGTAAAACTAACTTTACTAAATTGAATTTCCTTCTTCAGCACACTAATTGGTCTCACCTTTATTCTTGTAGTGATATAAAAACTGCCATTGCCAATTTTTACAGAACCTTAAATTCACATTTGGATATCTGTGTTCCCCTCACTGTTCCTTCAAATGAAAATAAACCACCTTGGTTTACAAGGGAACTATCAAAATTAACTAATAAAAACTAATGAGAGTTAGAACTCACGGGCGATGTGTTACACATTTTTGTACCTGTTTGATTGCTCTATGTTAGTATAAAAGAGAAAAGAATATGTAATTGAATTAAGTTATTTGGATATGAACGAAAGCTTGCCTGCTTTACGTATTCTATGATCTTTTGATACCTGTCCTACCCAACAAAACACATGCACTCGCAACTGATATGCACCTCGCCAACCAAGTATCTTGAGCTAAAAACTAGGTTTCTAATAAAAACTAATGAGAGTTAGAACTCACGGGCGATGTGTTACACATTTTTGTACCTGTTTGATTGCTCTATGTTAGTATAAAAAAGAAAAGAATATGTAATTGAGTTAAGTTATTTGGATATGAACGAAAGCTTGCCTGCTTTACGTATTCTATGATCTTTTGATACCTGTCCTACCCAACAAAACATATGCACTCGCAACTGATATGCACCTCGCCAACCAATCCTTGCCATACAGTTATGCAAAGATGTACACAAATTATGAAAGTGTATTCAGTAGTGCATTGGTACATATGTAAATGTAAGCGCGCGTTTCCCGCCGACACAGAAAAATGAAAAATATCAAAAATAACAAAGACCTCGATAAGCAGGCACAGCAAGAAATATATGTAGGTTTCAAACGCACTTGCATACAATATTTGCCAACAATTTTTTACCGTTCTTTCTGTCCGCTGACCCGCCGCCTCTCCTTTAATCAACGGGCCGCTGAACGCAAAGGGAAACTGAACAAAACAACAACGTGCTGGCTTGTCGTAGCTGAGACGCACAAACTGCACAAACAAAAAATACCCCTCGAACCAATATTCAATAAAAACTCGAATATATGATTTTAATATAAATATATTGTTTATGCTAGAATATAAACAATAAAAAAAAGCTAAAAAATAAACAAACATGTAGAATTTAAATTATATATAAGAACCTAAATTTTTGCTATTCAATTGCACAAAGTTCATATTAAGTTTATACTACCCTTTCAACTTGGACTATATCAAGCGAATTGAGGCAAAACTCAAAAATTTGTATTTTACAGTTATTCTCTGCCGCTACACCAATACAATCATACTCAGATGAATATGTATATGAAATTTTTCAGTCGGTCCGCGACAGCACTCTAAATTTGTTCGTAGGTCGAGACCCGCGCAGCACGGCACACTGCATTGTTTGCATGTATTCAAATGACAGAAATAGATACCCGTGCCTATAGATGTTAACACATCTAAAACGTGAAGACAGGATCCTATAAAAAATGTAATAAATTTGGAAATACAATTGATTTATCCTCGTATATTATTGCAAAGTCTAATTTCATTTCTGTAAACACTTTTTGTTATAACAATTATATCAATCGTTGCAGATCAAACTTTTCCCGTGATCCGAAACAGTTTTATAAATTTGTTAAGTTAAAACGTAAATCTTCTTGCTTGCCATCCTCTATAACAAAAGCAAGTTCCGATCAAGCAGTGGCTGAACTATTTGCTGAGTATTTTCAATCAGTTTACTCATCTTTATATAGTTGCAATAATTCCTATCCTTTTCAAATTTAAACGTCAAATAACATATATGTCCCACTTATAACTGAGTGTATGCTGCTAAGTGACCTTAACTCTATCAAACCCGACTTCTTGCCTGGTCCAGATGAAGTGCCAGGTTGTTTACTTAGATACTGTTCGGATTCACTTTGTAATCCCTTACACAAATTATTTAACTTGTCAGTTGACTCAGCTGTGTTTCCTGGTATATGGAAAGAATATTTTATTATTCCACTTCATACAAATTCTTTTTTGTCTAACGTTAATACTATAGGGGTATATCTAAGTTGTCTGCCATTCCGAAAGTCTTTGAAAAAATTTTATGCTCCTAATTGCAGCACTTATGTAATTCACTCTAATCCCCTTACCAACACTGTCTTGTTAGGCGAAGATCCTTCTTCAGTTTACCTCAGTTGTGAACAAAGGGTTTCCGACCAAAATGCAAACTGTCGTCGTTTATACAGATTTTAGTAAGGCATTTGATTCCGTTAGTCATTCTTTGTTGCTTCATAAATTAAATATTATTGGATTTCCAGCAAAGGTTTTTTCGTGGCTTTCGGAGTACTTCTGTATCCAAATCTATTTTTGATACCTCTGGTGTTCCTAAGGGGAGTTACCTAGGACCATTGCTATTTAATCTCTTTATTAACGATCTTCCTGCTTTTATTACTAACTCTCGTGCTTATATGTTTGCTGATGATGTAAAGCTATGTGATTCTATCAATATGGTTATGTCGGCCTGGTGCCGTTATAACTTACTAAATTTAAATTATTCAAATATAAAGTCATGACTATTTCTAGAGGTACTCCTCATACAGATCACTACTTGCTTCATGGATCACCACTTGTCCCCGTTTTTGAAATTAAAGATTTAGGCATCACTCTTGATAGCAAATACAAATTTGATTCTCACATATCGTCGATGGTCAATAAAGCCAAAAATGTTCTTGGCTTCATCAAGCGGTGGTCAAAGAGTTTAATGATCCCTACACGACTAAAACGCTCTATACATCTCTAGTACGTCCCATCCTTGAGTATGAATCTTATGGGTGTTGCCCGCAATACGGGATTCACCAGAATAGAATTCAATCTGTGCAGAAGAAATTTCTTCTGTTTGCGCTTAGAAGTTTCAACTGGGTTCCTGGGATAGACCTACCCCCGTATTCAAGTAGACTTTTTTAAATTAATCTTCCTTTCCTGTGGAATCGTATAATTATGAATGGTGTAGTATTCATCACTAATTTACTTAATGGTGAAATCGACACATCAGTTCTATGAAGTCGAATAAAATTAAATGTTCCAATTAGATCTACCCGAAACTTTTTACCTCTTAGCCTTGATCGTTGCTCAAGCAAATATTTAATTCATTAACCAATTCGTGTTAAGGCCTGCTGTCACATACACCGTAAACCGAAACCGAAACCGAAACAAAAATATCGATTGCACAAAGAATTGACCAGCGTTAAGTTATCTGCGTTTGTAGAAAACAGGTGATCGTCGATTAACAGCAACCGAATAAAGTCAAAAGTACTTGTTTTGGTTTCAGTTGCTAATGTGCTGAATTCGATTACTATTGCTAACAATTGAAAAATACCGATGTTTCGGTTGCAGTTTCTATCGCAGTCGCAAATGTACTGAATTAGGTTTCGGTTTCGGTTTACGGTGTATGTGACAACGGGCCTTTATATGTTCTGACTCTAACAGGCTTTATTCCCTTGACTCTCTGGAGACCTCAACTCCAGTGCTAAAACAATCGATCCTGTTTTCTGTGTCTAAACGTAAGCACTCTTCACTAATCTTCTGCTGGTCTGATTGGGTTTTTCTGGGTTTTTCGCAATCCCTGCAACAAATGTTGGACTTCTAATTTTCGTGTTGAATATCCCAGAGCTTTAACGTTAATTTTTTAACATATTTACCTTAATTTAATTTCAGATTTACAAATAATTTTAAATTTTACTTTAAATTTAATTATTTTTACTATAATTATTTGAAATTAATATTATTTTCATGTCAGCTGCTCATAGCTGACAATAAATAAATAAATAAAAAAATTTTTGTAGCCCCCCTAGTATAAAGACAGATTGGAAGGCGAAATCAGGGCCTGCCGGCAACGTGTTTGGGAGGGGTACAAAGAATACCTGGTCGACCTAAGGAGACACATGCGTCATGCCGGTTATCGACCTGACCAGGAGTTAAATAGGGTTTATGCAAACCTAGCGCTCGATATCGATTGTACATAAACAGAAAAAATTTCTCGACATTAGCCTAACTGACTCAAATAGCTGCGGAATTTAAAAATATACTGAGTCATGTCCACGGGGAAAAGTTGCACAGCCAGACAATGGGATTCGGATACCTAAGCAGGTCTGGAGGCGTGGACGCACCCGCCAGGCATACTAATCCGTTTTGGAGCCCACCAGCCCAAATACCGTAGGCGAGGAACGAGCCAGATAACTTCCCGATCATCAGGCGAGAAGAGATCTTAAATGGCACGATGGGGCATGAGCAGCGTAGGTTGCACGAAATCAGTTGCATATGCTTGGGAATGCCCGAATTCCAAAATGTTGTTTTGTCGGCAGTGCGGCACCCGGGGTGCGAGCAGCGGGGAGTGTTGCCAAAAGAGGACGGGAAACGAGGGCCAATGTGAGTCAGCTCCAAAGCTGGAAGACCCAGTACGTGTCAAGAACGGTCGAATATTTGTCACTGTAAAAGTCAGGGACCAGGTAGCGAAGGCGACAATCAAGCTTGGAGCGACTAGGAGTTTTATTAGGGACAAATTTTTAGGTGGTAAAGGAAGTAGGCGTGCCAGCGGCGGACGCAAACCTCTACGTGGAAGCACCGACCATGGTGGTCGCAGGGTCACCAAGGATTAGGATCGACAGGAGGATGTCCTGGGGACACCTCAGCTGGAGGTCACCACAGAGCAGGAGCGGCAAGAGGATGTCCTTGGGACACCTCAGCTGAATAGCGTCGTGGGAATCTTGCGACGAGCAAAACTGGTTGCGATGCCGGGCATCAAGGAGCAGTTGCTGAAAAAGGAGAACGACACTAAAATAAGGCAACAAGAGGATGTCCTGGGAACCACTCAGCTATATAGCGTCGTGGGAATCGTACGAGGAGCAAAACTAGATATGATGTTGGGCATCAACGAGCAGTTGTGGAATAAGGAGTGTGGCAGTAAACAAAGGCAAGAGAAGGATGACCTGACACCGCAGCTGGAGGACTTCGCGGGAGCTAAGCCAGAAGAAAAACTGGATATGGTGCCTGGCACCAAAGAGTCGTTGCTGAGACGGGTAAGAAATACAGTTAAGCTTTTTGCAGGTGGTTCTAGACTCCTGGGCGTGACTCCCATAGCAGAGTATGGGCGCCAGACGAAAGCCGGTAACTCATTTAAACAGTGGTATTACCGAGCCCGGATTTTAACCCATAGCAGCGACCACGGGATACCCGTCGGTACCACCCCACAGGAAAGGAAGAGAATTATGTTCACCAAAATATTTATCTGCACAACGTAGACGCCGTGGTACTGATGTTGGTGGAGACCATCACCAGCCAATATACTCGGTACACATTAGAGGTCTGAATGAATGTCAAAAAAAAACATGTTCGAATAGAAAAAGCGCAAAATGAGTTGAGTGAATTTGAATGCAAGACCGAACGAATTTGAGTGCCTTAGTGGGCTCGCGGAAGACTCGGCTGCACAACATTCAAACGAAAAAAGACGAATTGGATGAGTGGGACAGCTTGATAATTAGAGTTTGCGTTTTGAATGCATTCGAATGCCACGCCGGCTTGTTGTTGTTTTGTTTTTGTGCGTAAGAAAACAGAAGAATGGAAAAGACAAAAGTCAATGTTATTTGATTTTATCAAGCTTATTACTATAAAGTATATACATACACTAATGCCATGTTCACACTATGAAAAGTTAATCACGTCAGTACGATAATCTACTTGCGATAAACTTATGCGTTCACACATCAAACAGCTGTTTCGCACAAGATTAAGTTTGACAGCTGTTTGTTTACATTTATAAATCAAGCAAACTGAATAGCAAACAGCAGAAAAAATCTAAATTAAAGAAAAGTGAATAAAGATGGCGCCAAATGATATTCAAATTATATTTTATATGATAAGAATTTTTGATATTGCAAAAATAATGGAGGATCTGCTCAAAACATCAAGAGCACACATAAGTATTGCGCAAATGCAATATAAAATGCACCTCGAGTTGCGTGCAGCCATATGTGAGGGATTTGTGCGATTTTTTTCTGGCAGATCGCAGATGTTGCAATCTGCTCTGCCATATCTCTATGAGACAAATTTCTGCCCCATCGCACCAATTAACTCTTTTTTTTTTTGCTGCCATTACTTTTTTGTTCTTTTTTGTGACAGATAACAGCTGTTCGCATATGATTACTTCTAGCAAATTTAAGTTTTTTCATAGCAATCAGCTTTGAAATATGCAAAAACAGCGCCATCTGTGGTTATTGTTAAACAAACACAGGGTTGCACTCCAATAAACATCATGATTAAAAGTTAAACACGTCAGTGAAGTGATTACGTTTGACAGTTCTTGTATGAGTTAAACGCGCGTTTACAAGATGATTAGCGCTTAAATCACGTCAACGACGCTAATCACGTGATTAACTGGTATATCAGAACATGGCATAAGAAAAAAACGTAGTACAAATAAGCATATTCATGCTTAATTTAACTATTTTCGTACCTAATTTCATTCCTAATATGAAATTGCTTCACTGCACAAGTTAAATCCAAAATTACTATGAAATAGTAAAATCAACATTTTTCATAGTTGATTTAAAATGATAACGTATGAATATTGATGCACAAAAATATTAGATTCAACGTCTTATTAAACTGAAACTGATCATGAGATTTCTTCAAAATCCAAGTATGTCTTTTGTCAGTTTTTATTTACTCGAGTTTATTATTATTAATTATTAAAATTGCTAGAAGTACAATTCAATTTATTAAATCAAACTTACCGCCTTGGTTTACAAGGGAACTATCAAAATTAAATAATAAAAACTAATGAGTGCTAGAACTCACGGGCGATGTGTTAACACATTTTTGTACCTGTTTGATATGTAATTGAAATTAGTTATTTTTGCATTAAATAAGATTCTTGGATATGTACGATAGCTTGCCTGCTTTACGTATTCTATGACCTTTTGATACCTGTCCTACCCAACAAAACACATGCACTAGCAACTGATATGCACCTCGCCAACCAAGTATCTTGAGCTAAAATCTAGGTTTCTGCAAACACTTGTTCACAAAACTTTTTTCTTCCCCCATAATTGCGCTTGAGTAAGAAAACAAGATTTTGTCTTCCAAGGCAGTCAAATATAAGTTTTGCTATTGCTGATCATACATACCCTTCCCAATTTGTTCCCTATGACACTTTCTAACAATCCTTGCCATACAGTTATGCAAAGATGTACACAAAATACGAAAGTGTATTCAGTAGTGCATTGGTACATATGTAAATGTAAGCGCGCGTTTCCCGCCGACACAGAAAAATGAAAAATATCAAAAATAACAAAGACCTCGATAAGCAGGCACAGCAAGAAATATATGTAGGTTTCAAACGCACTTGCATACAATATTTGCCAACAATTTTTTACCGTTCATTCTGTCCGCTGACCCGCCGCCTCTCCTTTAATCAACGGGCCGCTGAACGCAAAGGGAAACTGAACAAAACAACAACGTGCTGGCTTGTCGTAGCTGAGACGCACAAACTGCACAAACAAAAAATACCCCTCGAACCAATATTCAATAAAAACTCGAATATATGATTTTAATATAAATATATTGTTTATGCTAGAATATAAACAATAAAAACAAGCTAAAAAATAAACAAACATGTAGAATTTAAATTATATATAAGAACCTAAATTTTTGCTATTCAATTGCACAAAGTTCATATTAAGTTTATACTACCCTTTCAACTTGGACTATATCAAGCGAATTGAGGCAAAACTCAAAAATTTGTATTTTACAGTTATTCTCTGCCGCTACACCAATACAATCATACTCAGATGAATATGTATATGAAATTTTTCAGTCGGTCCGCGACAGCACTCTAAATTTGTTCGTAGGTCGAGACCCGCGCAGCACGGCACACTGCATTGTTTGTTGTATGTATTCAAATGACAGAAATAGATACCCGTGCCTATAGATGTTAACACATCTAAAACGTGAAGACAGGATCCTATAAAAAATGTAATAAATTTGGAAATACAATTGATTTATCCTCGTATATTATTGCAAAGTCTAATTTCATTTCTGTAAACACATTTTGTTATAACAATTATATCAATCGTTGCAGATCAAACTTTTCCCGTGATCCGAAACAGTTTTATAAATTTGTTAAGTTAAAACGTAAATCTTCTTGCTTGCCATCCTCTATAACAAAAGCAAGTTCCGATCAAGCTGTGGCTGAACTATTTGCTGAGTATTTTCAATCAGTTTACTCATCTTTATATAGTTGCAATAATTCCTATCCTTTTCAAATTTAAACGTCAAATAACATATATGTCCCACTCTATCAAACCCGACTTCTTGCCTGGTCCAGATGAAGTGCCAGGTTGTTTACTTAGATACTGTTCGGATTCACTTTGTAATCCCTTACACAAATTATTTAACTTGTCAGTTGACTCAGCTGTGTTTCCTGGTATATGGAAAGAATATTTTATTATTCCACTTCATACAAATTCTTCTTAGTCTAACGTTAATACTATAGGGGTATATCCAAGTTGTCTGCCATTCCGAAAGTCTTTGAAAAAATTTTATGCTCCTAATTGCAGCACTTATGTAATTCACTCTAATCCCCTTACCAACACTGTCTTGTTAGGCGAAGATCCTTCTTCAGTTTACCTCAGTTGTGAACAAAGGGTTTCCGACCAAAATGCAAACTGTCGTCGTTTATACAGATTTTAGTAAGGCATTTGATTCCGTTAGTCATTCTTTGTTGCTTCATAAATTAAATATTATTGGATTTCCAGCAAAGGTTTTTTCGTGGCTTTCGGAGTACTTCTGTATCCAAATCTATTTTTGATACCTCTGGTGTTCCTCAGGGGAGTTACCTAGGACCATTGCTATTTAATCTCTTTATTAACGATCTTCCTGCTTTTATTACTAATTCTCGTGTATTTATGTTTGCTGATGATGTAAAGCTATGTGTCACCTATAATGATGATTCTCTATGTAACCTACTACAGTCGGACTTTGGTGCACTGTCGGCTTGGTGCCGTTATAACTTACTAAAATTAAATTGTTCAAAATGTAAAATAATTACTTTTTATAGAGGTACCCCTCATACTGCTCAATACGTGCTTTATGCTTCAGCACTTGTCCGCGTTTTTGAAATTAAAGATTTAGGCATCATTCTTGATATCAAATTAAAATTCGATTCTCACATATCGTCGATGGTCAATAAAGCCAAAAATGTTCTTGGCTTCATCAAGCGGTGGTCAAAAGAGTTTGATGACCCCTACACCACTAAAACGCTCTATACATCTCTAGTACGTCGCATCCTTGAGTATGGATCTTGTGTGTGTTCCCCGCAATACAGGATTCACCAGGATAGATTCCAATTTGTGCAGAAGAAATTTCTTCTGTTTGCGGTTGCTTTAACTGGGTTCCTGGGATAGACTTACCCCCGTATTCAAGTAGACTCCTTTAAATTAATCTTCCTTCCCTTTTGAACCGTATAATTATGCATGGTGTAGTTTTCATCACTAATCTACTTAATGGTGAAATCGACTCATCCGTTCTATTAGGTCGAATAAAATTAAATGTTCCAATTAGATCTACCCGAAACTTTTTACCTCTTAGCCTTGATCGTTGCTCAAGCAAATATTTAATTCATGAACCAATTCGTGTGATATGTTCTGACTCTAACAGACTTTATTCCCTTGACTCTCTGGAGACCTCAACTCCAGTGCTAAAACAATCGATCCTGTTTTCTTTGTCAAATCGTAACCACTAATCACTAATCTACCGCTGGTCTGATTGGGTTTTTCTGGATTTTTCGCAATCCATGCAACAAATGTTGGACTTCTAATTTTCGTGTTGAATTGCCCAGAGCTTTTACGTTAATTTTTTAACATATTTACCTTCTTTTAATTTCAGATTTACATATAATTTTAAATTTTACTTTAAATTTAATTATTTTTACTATAATTATTTTAAATTATTATTATTTTCATGTCAGCTGCTGTTAGCTGACAATAAATAAAAACATTTTTTTAACCCCCCAAGTATAAAGACAGATTGGAAGACGAAATCAGGGCCCGCCGGCAACGTGTTAGGGAGGGGTACAAAGAACACCTGGTCGACCTTAGGAGACACATGCGTATAGGGTTTATGAAAATCTAGCGCTCGACATCCATTGTACATCCACAGAAAAAGTTTCTCGACACTAGCCTAACTGACTCAAATAGCCGCGGAATTTAAAAATATACCGGGTCATGTCCACGGGGAAAAGTTGCACAGCCAGACAATGGGATTCGGATACCTAAGCAGGTCTGGAGGCGTGGACGCACCCGCCAGGCAGACTAATCCGTTTTGGAGCCCACCAGCCCAAATACCGTAGGCGAGGAACGAGCCAGATAACTTCCCGATCAGCAGGCGAGAAGAGATCTTAAATGGCACGATGGGGCATGAGCAGCGTAGGTTGCACGAAATCCGTTGCATATGCTTGGGAATGCCCGAATTCCAAAATGTTGTTTTGTCGGCAGTGCGGCACCCGGGGTGCGAGCAGCGGGGAGTGTTGCCAAAAGAGGACGGGAAACGAGTGCCAATGTGAGTCAGCTCCGAAGCTAGAAGTAGACGTGCCAGCGGCGGACGCAAGCCTCTACGTGGATGCACCGACCATGGTGGTCGGCAGGGTCACCACGGATTAGGATCGACAGGAGGATGTCCTGGGGACACCTCAGCTGGAGGTCACCGCAGAGCAGGAGCGGCAAGAGGATGTCCTTGGGACACCTCAGCTGAATAGCGTCGTGGGAATCTTGAGACGAGCAAAACTTATGATGCCGGACATCAAGGAGCAGTTGCTGAAAAAGAAGAACGACACTAAAATAAGGCAACAAGAGGATGTCCTGGGAAACACTCAGCTAAATAGCGTCGTGGGAATCGTACGAGGAGCAAAACTAGATATGACGTTGGTATGTTATTTGATTTTATCAAGCTTATTACTATAAAGTATATACATACATAATATGTTATATTAAAATTTAATTTAAATTTTAATGTAAAACATTATTTTATTTATGTTGTCTGGATTTGTGGCTATAAGAGAAAGCTTTTCAGCAATTCAGTTTCTCGCGTTTAATGTTCGCTCCAAAACCGCGCTGCTCGCTGGAATGCAGAATATTTTGCATGATGTTTTGTGCAAAAGGGGAAAAAAGTTCTGGTGCATATTCCACCAAACCATCTAAATATTATATTCAAAAAACAACACCACATACACTCACTCACTCAAGTCCAATTCGAAGCCATTCTATTTGGCGTAAGTAGTGAGCGCAGCCATGCAGACCTCTTATATACATCCTTAACGTGACCAGACACTACGATGGTTGGGTCAAGATCTCAATGAAAGGGTGAGGGTGAGGGGGCCAATCACAGGCCTCCCCCACATGCATTACTTTAAATACAATAATATTTAACATAGTACTTAATGTAATGTATATAGAATTAGCATATTTTAAGCCGTTAAAGTAAATGAAACAGAATGTAAGATAACAGAAAGGCCAGATCGGCGAAAAGAGAACAAAGGTTGCGTGGGCGCGCACAACCCTTGATCCAAAAGTCGGGATCCACAGCAGGAGAAGAGGCGCGCTTCGGCTGATTAGTCGGTAACCGGAGTACGGTCATTGCGGTCGGAAGCCAGAACCAGAATTGTTGAAAGTTGTACAAGTAGATAAAAGCTAATAGCGAAACGCGGCAAAGGATTTAAGAAGGAAGTGCAAAAAGACACGTGGAAGACACAAAAAACCAACGCAGTCAAGTCCCCCGTCAATTTGGTATTCATGCATAATTACCACAACACGTTTCCCCTTATTATTATTGAGGACATTGTCACATATACAGAAGCGGAAAAACAGATATGTGCAGACGCATAATGATGATTTAACCGATGGCCTTCTAGAGTTAGGCCTATCACAAGTCAACGGGGTGCATAACTGTAGTAATAAAATATTAGATTTGATAATTGTTTCTGATTCTGATTGTAGTAATGTTAGTAGAGAACCCCCTCTAGTGCTTCCTGAAGATACCTACCATCCAACTTTAGAACTTTCCTTTTTCTCACCTTTTTTCTTGTAGTGATATAGAAACTGCCATTGCTATTTTTTACAAGCCGGGCACATTAAATGCAATTTATTTTCCATTTTAAATAAAATTATATATTTCAAATGACAACAGAATAAGATTTTGGCAGTCACAAAACAAAAAAATACCATACCAAACCGCTGATTTCCTCGTAATGGGTTGGCAGCACCATTAGAGCAATAGTATCTGAACGAATAAGGTTAACTTTGCATTGAGAAAACTAAACTGCTTTAAAACGAGCATTAAAGTTATGCCGAGATTAACTAATTGGCACTTTAATTGGACATTGAGAAACCGGCCCTAAGTGACCTTAACTCTATCAAACTTGGCTTCTTGCCTAGTCAAGATGGAGTGCCAGTTTATATACTAAGATACTGTGCGGAATCACTTACATAAATTATTTAACTTGTCAGTTGACTCAGCTGTATTTCCCGGTACATACATATATGGAAGGAATCATTTATCTTCATAAAAATTCTTCTAGTCTAACGATAAAAACTATATATCCAAGTTGTCTGCCATTCCGAAAGTTTTTGCAAAAGTTATATGCTCTCAATCGAAAAGTTTAACAAAGCAGATACTTCTCCCCTGCTTTACCGCAAACTATTCAGCTCACTGAGGAACAGTGAAGCCTACAAAAATGCCGTATTCCTATACACCGATGGCTCGAAAACTAGCACAAACACCTCATACGCAGTAATCAAAAACGATGTCACCATCCTGGACTCCGGTCGAATCAACCCATATTGCTTAATATTTACAGCAGAAGCCTACGCCATACTGCAGGCAGTTAGGTATGCTTCGGCTCATCACCACCCACACATAATCTGCACGGACAGCAGATCCACCATTTCAGCTCTAAAAAACTCCAACAACGCCCAAAACATTATCTCCCAAACCCGTGACCTCATTATCGAGCACAAAAATATAAAGATCATGTGGATACCCGGACATGTTGGTATCTACGGAAACGAAGAAGCAGACAAAATTGCAAAGCTGGCTGCTACAACCCAGTTTCCAATAAGCAAAATTGCGGAAAAGTCAGACTTATTTCGGTTGCTCTCAAACTTTATTAAGAACAAACATCTAACAGACTGGCTCCAAGTGTCCCACTACTATAAGCAATTCAACAACAGCGAAAAAAATCCATCATACCCGTCACACATGATCGCACGAGACACACAAATCTACACCAGACTCCGAATCGGCCACACAAATCTTACGCACAGCCACCTGCTCCTAGGACAGCCTCCCCCGGCCAGCAAGCTGTGCAATTTTCACCCTTTGTCAATAAAGCACATCATCTTTGACTGCCCAGAAACCAACAGATGGAGAGCCAACCTGCCCCTCCCTCCAGACGAAATACTCAAAATTCCCACCCCAGCCAACAGCTCCATCATAATAAATTTTATAAAAAACTTAGGACTAACAAACAAAATATAAATACAAAACATTAAACACATATACTTAAAGTTTTACATAACCAGTAAAAAGCGAGCCGAAAGCCTTGCAGCTAGCGCCTTTAAAAAACAGTAGTAGGTTAAACATTTATTGTTAGCCTTCTCTTTAATAAATAAAATAAAAATAAAATATTAAGGTTAAACTGTTAAAAAGTTAACCTTAAGGCTCTGGGAAAATCAACAAGAAAAATAGTGGTCCATGGTTCATGTACAGCTATGTTTCACCTATAATGATGATTATCTATGTAACTTACTACAATCGAACTTGGGCACTGTCGGCCTGTTGCCGTAATAGCTTACTAAATTTAAACTATTCAAAATGTAAAGTCATGTCCTTTTGTAGAGATACTCCTCATAATGCTCACTACTTGCTTGATGCTTCACCACTTGTCCGCGTTTTTATACCCTGAACCCATAAAATGGGTAAATCAGGGTATAATGGTTTTGTGCAAAAGTATGTAACAGGCTGAAGGAAGCATCTCCGACCCCATAAAGTATATATATTCTTGATCAGTATCAATAGCCGAGTCGATATGGCATGAACGCGTAGATCTCAGAGACTACAAGAGATAGAGACTTCAGATTTTGAATATAAGTTCTCCTATACCATAAGCATAACAAGTTTGCTTCAAATTTTCGATAACTACTCTGGTTTTCGATATACACATGGAATCGATAACAAAAAATATCGAATTTGGAAAATGTAAAAATGGGGGTTGGTGTAATGGGTAACAATAGAACTCTTCTCAAAATTTCGGTTAAGAAACACCAGAGATATCGTAAAGCTAAGTCAGTTGTGAGTTTTGTTTAAAGTGATCATTATTTGAAGCATACTTTTAAGATGGAAGGAAAGCAACTGGGTTCAGGGTATCTTCTGGTCGGGCTATCCCGACTAGAGCCTTCTTACTTATTGAAATTAAAGATTTAGGCATCACTCTTGATAGCATATTAAAATTTGATCCTCACATATCGTCAATGGTCAATAAGGCCAAAAATGTTCTTGGCTCCAACAAGCAGTAGTCAAAAAAATTTAATGATCCCTACACCACTAAAACACTATATACATATTTAGAACGCACCATCTTGGAGTATGGATTTTGTGTGTGGTCCCCGCAATACGGGATTCACCAGGGTAGAATTCAATCTGTGCAGAAGAAATTTCTTCTGTTTGCGCTTAGATGTTTTAACTGGGTTCCTGGGATAGACCTACCCCCCTATTCAAGTAGACTTCTTTACATTAATCTTCCTTCCCTGTGGAACCGTAGGATTATGCATGGTGTAGTCTTCATCACTAACTTACTTAATGGTGAAATCGACTCATCAGTTCTATTAAGTCGAATAAATTAAATGTTCCATTTAGATCTACCCGAATCTTTTTACCTCTTAGCCTCAATCGTTGCTGAAGCAACTATTTAATTCATGAACCATTTTGTGTTATATGTTCTGACTATGACATGATTCATTCCATTGTCACTCTGGAGACTTCAGTACTAAAACAATCGATCCTTTTTTCTGTGTTTAATCGTAACCACTAATCACTTATCTTGTTTTGGTCTAATTGGATTATTCTGGGTTTTTCCCAATCCAAGCAACAAATGTTGGACCACTTGTTTTCTTGTAGAATTTCCCAGAGCTTTAACTTTTACTTTTTAACTTAATTTAATTTCAGATTTACATATAATTTTAAATTTATATTTTTATTTACTTATTTTGACTATAATTATTTTTAATTAATTTTAATATCATGTCAGCTGCTCATAGCTCATAGCACCTTTTTCTGACCGTCCAAAAAACAAACATTTTGAGCACGAAATTTTTCAAAATATTATTTTTTATTAACAGCTGATGTGCAGACGCATATACATATGTACAAACTCGTCTAACGAACCTACGTTTGTCACGAGTTTTCACTGAACACTGTTCAGCTTAGTTAACTCTCGCGGGCTGGGAACGTTACAATAAGTTTATTCTGTGGCGGCTCCGGCAATGAGTTACACAATCTGGTTCATACATATATTTTGAGGCTTTTACTGCCGTTTTGGTACTCGAATACAATTATATATATAGTTATAATTATAATTATAATTATAATTATATATATGCACTTAACTAATGATTCTTTCCGAATAAGTATAAGTAAAACGTACGAAATTGTACATGGCTCTTGTTCAGTGGTTTTATTTCGTTCTACTGGCGCTTCAATCGCACCATTTATTCAGACGTAGTTTTTGCCTACTCGACGAGGCTTTAGCTTGCAACGCCTGATATTCGCCAGGCTCAACTAAGTTTTCCTTGACACCGCAAGGATTCCGCCAATAGTCTCTCCTACTTTTAGGTTCTTTCCTTAGCTGCACCTGTCCTTCGCCAGGCGCACTAGTCAAATATTATGTTTGATTAGAGGTTTCTGAACAGGTTCAACACACCACAAGGCTTGTTAATTGTATAGTTCTGATTTACTTTGACAATAACGGTTCCTGGTTGTTGCCGATCACGCCTGCCGCTGGTGTGACGGTGATCACTAGAGCCTCTGAGTGCACCGCTCGTAAATCAACAGCTCTCTGCCGCGACATTAACGATACGAGTTTTATGACTCCCATGAGTCAAACACGTACCTAAGCGCTTAAATTCTGTGTCAGAGCGAGACTGCCTGTGTAGGGACGGTTGCGAGTCTGCGTTAGCGCGTCATGTGCGAGGTGCTATATTTCTAATATGGCTCCTCACACTCGCCTTCGGTATTTTATCGCGTCGTTAGCTTCCTGGCTAGTGACTTGAGTGTAGGCATTAAACTGCTCATCATCCCTAATCCCCAGTCGGTTCGCTAACGCGCCTTCGATTTTATATCGCGTTGTCAACTGCGTGGATAGAGGCTTGAATGTGGCCATCAAGCCGCTTATCATCCCTAATCTCCTGTCGGTCCGGTCGGTAACGCATTGCTAGTGAAATCTTGCTTCCATTTAGCTTACGCGTTTAGCAAGTATAAATATTTCTTGTAGCGTGCGCATTGGCCCGACTGAGATCTGTACCTCGGCTTAAATCATTACTTTACAACTCATTTTTCTATGCCGAGGATTCAAGTACACTGGTCGCCCAGGGTTTCGTTTTCATAATAATTACATTGCTGCTAGCATTGGTCGTTAACATGAAAATGCCCCGGACGCATCGCAGCAAACTGATTGACATTTAGCCCGAGGTCTACGGCATTATCTTCCTGAAGCACCAAATCGAGCAATTAAATGTGTGTGCTGGCTTAACAGCGGCACCATAGCAACAATAAGCCAGTAAATCGGCAAGTTAGTGTTGTTATTATTTTAAGTATTTTCATTTTGGTTTTATTTTTTGTTTTTCGTTTTTTAGTTCAAGTTTGTATTTTCTATTAATGCTGGTTCTAACGTGTAATGCAAACAATCTGAACGGCGGCCGTGTGATCGCGACAGAAACGGCTGTTACAGGCTGACACATTGGCACAAGGCGTCACATGATAATGATGCTCATCTGCAAACAAAAATAAAAACACTCATTAGTTCATCTGTCGTTTATATTGTGAAAATAACCAGTGTCTATCCAAAACACCAATATTTTGAAAAAGACTTTATTGACCAGACTTCACCATATCTATACAAAACTGAAAAACTTGTCATCAGTTCAGAACAAACAAGTAGAAACGTTGCAGCCCGACGCAACCGACTGCGGTATACTCGATACCAGTAATAAAACAGATAAAAAGTGTCGTGATTGCAAAGGGGTGCGGATCAAAGAACCGCAATGAGTCAAACATTTTTGTTCGTACTCGAGTACTGGCGCGTATTTTGGCTCATGATATTATTATTGTATCAAGATATAAGATATAACTCGCTGGCAGAATTGTTCAGTTTGTTTAAATTCTTGCAATTTTTAGTCGATACCGAAGGTAAAGAGCTAGAATCACCAAATTTGGTAAGAGGATAGTAATTGACGACCCCCAAAGATCTGCATAAGAACTTTGGATGCCAACTCCACCTATAGCGCCCCAAAATTTGAGCTATAGTCACAAAATTTGGTAGAAATATAGCTATTTGGCATCTGGATCAGACAATCTTTGAGGCAGCGTACACCCCTGCCGAATCTGCTCGCGTTTGCATTCGGGTCTCTTTTTATCGGTTTGGTTCTGTTACTGTTATCGAGTATACCGCAGTCGGTTGCGTCCGACTGCAACTTTTCTACTTGTTTTGCTTCTGCTTGTTATAATCGGTACCAAAGGTAAACAGTATATTGGGTTTGTGCAGTGTTCGTCATGGTGTATGAGACTTGAAACTTTGCAAATATTTTTAGCTATGGCATTGGGGTTCTACGGTAACTGGTGCTGGCAAATCGAAAAATTATAAAGCTCAAAATCATTAAATCCACTTATTTCGCATGCCCTTAAAGCAAGAACTATCAAATTTGGTGAGAAGATAGCTACAACCCCCAAAAAATTGCATCAAAAATTTTGGAGCAGTGCCCCTCATT
Organism: Scaptomyza polygonia; assembly: GCA_035044585.1. Classification (NCBI taxonomy): domain Eukaryota; kingdom Metazoa; phylum Arthropoda; class Insecta; order Diptera; family Drosophilidae; genus Scaptomyza; species Scaptomyza polygonia. The sequence goes on along the minus strand of JAWNNU010000704.1, from coordinate 29,350 downwards.
CCCCCCTGCTTTCTGAAATCAGAAACGCCCATATCTTCCATGGTTTTTGCTCTAGAGCCACCAAATTTGGTGCCAAGATAGGTAATGAGGACCTCCAAAAAATTTTGATGCCACCCCACCCATACCAACCTAGAACCCCAGCCCTTTTCCTCCACTGTTAACTGATTTTGTGCCAGAGTCACCAATTTGGTAGGATATACGCAAATGAAGACCCATACCACCCAAGCCCCCCTTCCACCACCTTTTACTTAGTTTGAGCCAGTCACCAAATTTAGTGGGAAAATAGCAATTGACATCCCACAAAGATCTGCAGCAAAAATTTGGATGCCACACCCACCCGTACCACCCCTGTCCACCTTTGCAACCCTTTGCAATCAGGTCTCTTTTCATCGAATTTATTACTGGTATCGAGTATACCGCAGTCAGTTGCGTCCAACTGCAACGTTTCCATTTTAATGCATAGGGTCCTCTTTGCAACTATATCATTTTTAATGTAGTACTAAAGAATCTATTAATTCAAATTCTACCCATTTCCTTTGGTAAAAAAGTTCCATTCAATAGTCTTTTTAAGTTTTAATGCATTAAGAAACTAAAAAAACTAAATGTTTTCGTCCAATTTATCTTGATTGCATTTAAAGATTTATTGAATGCCTATAAGATCAAATGAGTTTTATCTACTTGAAATTTCTGACCAATATTAAAAACCAAAGGGTAAGCGATAATTTGAAACAAACATGTTTTACATATGGTATAGGGGAAATTATTTTCCAAATTTGAAGTCTCTTAACATGTTCTTTGTTCCTGATAAAGAATATATGTATGTATTCTCTTGGGATCGGAGATGTTTCCTTTTGCCTGTTACATACTTTTGCACAAAGTCATTAATAAATGTAATTAGGTTCTTGGTACCCTATTGTTGGAGCGGTAGTGATCAGTTTGAGATAAGCCCCTCACTCACATAGGCCATATATTGTCCCGTTGTGTTAAAATACCGTTGGTTTCCTAAAATAAATGCTCAATAATAACTTACCTAGCTTCTGCATGAAGCTGTGCAGCGTATCTACATTGCGCACGGTGCTAGCCAGAAGCATCTCGCACCGATTGCTCCGCCGATCATAGATAAAATCGAGCGCCTGAAGCAGCGCCGAAAATTGCGTATCATCATAAATTACATCGGCGGCCAGCAGAAAATCGGGATCCGGATACTGCGACCAGGGAAACTCACTTATCTCATTCCAGCGCAGATGTGCACATTGTGGCGGTTCAGCATCGTTTGGCTCAGCAAAATTTAGCGCAATGTTCGCGTGCATCAATTGAACGCAGGCAGCACTGCCATCGGTAATGAGCACCTCTTTAACGCACAACTTAAGGGTTCGCTGTTTAAGCAATATGCCAAGAAGACCAGTGCCAGCACCAAGTTCAAGTACATTTTTGCCTTGAAGCAGGCTGCTGTGCACCAGGAGATAATCGGCCAAGGCCAGTGCTGCCTCCCAGGTGCACAGGCCAGTGGTGCCCTCGTTGACAAAGCTTGTCGATTCGCGCAGTGTGATCTGCTCATCGGGCTGAAGCATATAGTGCTTGTAGGCATACGATGAGGGAGAGGGGGAGCAAGCGACAGCGTTAGAAGCGGTTTCGTTTATATGAGCCTTAGCCAGCTGACCGCACAGGCTGGTATAGATATCATCGTGCAGCTCCTCGTGATCCTTAAGCACTTGCATCAATCGTTTCACGAACGCCTCCTGGTAGCTGCGACGAACCGGATATCGTTGGTTTAACGGATGCGCACAAGTGGCTGCGATTAGAGCACGTTGCGCATCTAGCTCTAAGGGTAATTTCAGCGTCTAAAAATCAAGAAAACAAACAAACACAAACAACAGCAATTTGGCATGTGTGAATTTGTTTTGCCATCACACCGACATACTTACCGACCATGTCATTCTATTGACGGGATAGCAACAGAAGAACTGTTGCTGCAATTTGCGAAATATGTTGCTTTCCATTGTCTGAGTTTTATAAATGAACAAGTTAGGGAAATTCATAAAACAATGCAATTTATTATTAAGCTTTATTTATATTCAAAATACATTGAATAATTCAACAAAACTAAATCCCAACTCTTAAATATATAAACATGCAAATGCAGGCCAGATACAGAATTAATCTCGGCAAAGCTGCCTAGCAAGAAATTAAACAAACGCACATGAGCATAAATACTAACAAACTTTTACCGTTCTTGCTTTCCGCTGGCCCTCCTCATGTCTTATAAATCAAGTGATTGAGTTTAGTAAATTAATTAACAATAGCCAACATCCTGACTTTCTGGCAACGCTCTAATTTCACAAGTGTTAATCATTGAGCATAACAGTTATAGAGTAATCAATGCTTGCGGATCTAAGTTGCCACGTGTTTGCTGTTAGTTTTGCACAATGGAACCCTTTGGCAGTTTGAATGTGGAGCCTCAGCCGAATGTGCGCTCTCTCATTCATGCTCAGAATTATTTTGGCTTGCGCTCGGATGCAGAGAAGCAGCCGACTCTGACGGTTGGGCCACGCAAAACTGATGACTATATGCTTATATGATTATAAGAATTGCGTGTGCGGGTTTTGTTATTTTTGCGTGAATGTGTGGTCACATATATGAACTAAACCCAGCCTCAATTTTTATGATATGATTATTTGTAAACAAGTGTATATACGTGAGTGCTTTTCTTATTCATTTTACTTATATAATAATAATATAAAACTTTGACAGAGCAATAAATTATTATTATGATTTATTATAGCATAAGATCACATTATGATTTATTATTACATCACAATGTGTTTTATATTTATATTAAAGTCATATCAAAACAATTAATGAAAGATGAAGTATGTATTACTTACATGCAGCAACAACAATGTCTCACCACCCAGACATCTACGAACGCATATGTATGTGTTTGCGCACAAACAACAACACAAGAATAAACTATTACGTACAAGCTTATTTGCTACACTAACAAGTTTGCCGCTCGACTCGTATATAACATTCCAATGAAGAAATAATATTGTTTTATGTGTTTGTTTACATTTTGGCAATAATTCATAAACAATAAAACAAGTTGGGTATACACTCTTTTTTTCAATAGCATAATACATATAAGTTTTGATTCATCGGAAACATGTGACAAACTGGCAATTGCTGAAACACATATCTTGTTTTTGTTTTACAATTCTACAACGCCTGTTTTTATCCATACCGAAGGTAAAGAGTATATTAGGTTTGTGCAATGTCCGGCCGTCTGTCCATCCGTATGTTCGCATCTTTCTTTCGCACCCTTCAAATAAGAGCCTTGAGCCTTAGCAAATGTCTTTATCTATGGATTGGAGTTTAACGATAGCTGATACGCCTATATCTTCCACAGTTTTTGAGCTAGAGCCACTAATTTTGGTAGGAAGATAACAGTTACCGACCCCGACAAACGTTTTGGAACCACGCCCCACCGTTCGCCAGCCACCTGCATTTTTAAATCTGAATGGCCTATATCTTCCACAGCTTTTCAGCTAGAGCCACCAAACTTGGTGCCAAGATTTGTGATAAAAAAACCCAAAAAAATTTGGAAGGAAGATAGCTTTTTGGCATCCCCATCTGCATCAGAAAATCGTTGAGGCAGCGTACACCCCTGCCGTAGCCGCACCCTATTGTAATCAAGTCTCTTTTTATCGGTTTTTATCTAGTATCGATTATACCGCAGTCGGTTGCGTCCGACTGCAACGTTTCTACTTGTTCTATTTGATATTTTAATAAACCAAACCACAGAATTAAGGTTTTAAAAAAATCCATAACAAGTAGAAAATATGGAAAATGGGTATGACTGGATGCAATTCTAAATAAATTAAATTTTTTAAACTGCGTCATATCTAGTGTTGCCATTTTTCCATGAGCTAAAAATATTAGACCATTTAAAAATAAGCGAAAAAAGCTGAATTCCAAAGAAATAAAGTTAAAAATAAAGCCGATATTGATAATTTTTTTTTAATTATCAATTATTTCATTCAATGTTAGCAATATTATTCAAAACTCAAATTTTCTAATATTTGGTCGAACGATTCGGCGTCGTCGCTTGGGTATAAATCTTTGTTGCCTATATTAGTTAAGCAGCTTGGTGGAACTCGGTAGTAATGAAAACATTTGTTGTGACGGCGCAATCCGTATCTAAAATTTGAAATAAATATATATCTATTCAGATCAAATAAATTAAACTATATACATTATGGTAAAAATAGAATTCAACGAATCAACTTACATCCTATTCCGGATTTTAGTTTTTATAAGATTCACTTGACTAAAAATACGCTCCACTTCAGCGTTGGACCAAGGCAGTAATTGAAGGGCAACTGAACCTTATTCGTAAAAGTTTCCACCAGAATCTCGGAACTTCAGCACTTCACTCCAAAACCTAACTGTTTCTCCAACTTTGTCCCATTTTTGTTACAGTGCAGCTGTCGTCAAATTGTTTTTTGCAGAGATCACTTAAGTGATCGGCTTGGGAAATCGCCTTGTGCTGATCAATAAACATGCTATATTGATTTTGCAGGCAATTGTACAAAATCAACAATTTTCTCTGTTGCGCAAATCCTTTTATACTACAAGGGTGCTTTTTGGTGGCCGGATGTGCACGCAAATCACCATATTTCGCAGTTATGCTGCATTTGCAGTTACTGCAGAAAACCCGTGTGTGGTTTGTTGAATCCTTCCGCAGCCATACCAAAAACTCCGAGCTCTGCAACCAGACATCTCGCACTTTTTGCTTGTAATTTTCTTTCGGCATAACTTTATTTTCCCCACAACACAAGCGTAAGTACAAGAATAAGTTCAGGGAAAACATCGGAGCACTATCGATAGTATCGATTGCAACAAAAAATTTCAAGCATCGATTGTTTTTCACTATCGATGTTTTGAGAAAATTGTCCATCTCTTTACATTTTGTGCGCTGCTGATTTGGAGCATGATGGAATAACATAAGGAGGTCCCGTCGGCAACAGCCATCCACTTATTGTATGCTTGCAATATGAGCGAGTGAAATGAACAAAGTATACTGAGTGTCGTATTGAGTGAGGCGGCAATGTGATTGTTGATTAACCCTTAGCATGTCCGTAGGGTTTGAATATGCCATTCATAATAAAAGCCGAGAAATTTTTTTAAAGTTTAATTTTTAATAGTTTTGAATTACCAATCAAACGCTGTTTTTGATTCTTAATGGAAATGTTGTGGTTTAGGTACTCAATTATAAAATATATACTTTACAGCAAATTTGCAATATTTCATATCAATAAGTGTGCGCTTTAGGGTTAATGAACAAGAAAAAAAAATCGTCCGCACACAATCTTTCTCTTCAACAAGCAAACGTGCACTGAAATAAGTGGATACTTCGTAAAACTTCGGCTGCCGACGGGACCACCTTATGTTATTCCATCATGGGTGGTCCCGTCGGCAAAGTCAACGCAATTGTAACCGATAACGATAAAGTAATGACTTAAATGTGCGAGAATATTCAGAAACGAAATCTGCCTTGCTTCGCTCATACGCTAAACTTAATTGTACAAGAAGCTCTTAAGATGGATGGTATACATACCCTGGTTGAGAAGTGCAAGCTCTTTGTTAAATTTTTCAAACAAAGCAACGTCTCATATGCAAAGCTAAGAAATGCTCAGTTGCCAGGATTGGTGTACAGTTTAAAGCAAGAGGTCCCCACCAGGTGGAACAGCGCACTTGCTATGATTGAACGAATTATCCTCAAAAAATGAAGTAATTGGAAAAGTTCTACTAAGCATACCAAAAGCACCTGCACCTCTGACTTCGGAAGAAGTTGCTATTTTAATGGAGATCATAGAATTGCTCGCACCTTTCAACACCGCTACAGAAAAAGTATCATCATCAACAAGTATAACAGTTTCGCTTATAAATCCGGTAGTATGCGGATTGCTTGATACTATGGAACGTTTAAAGCCAAAAGTGAAATCCAAAGAAGTGTCCGAAATGCTATTTAATTTAATTGATAGCAGCAAACGCAGACTGTTGGAGTATGAGAAAAGAGCTTTGACAAGATTATCTACGTTGCTTGATCCTCGGTTCAAAAAGGAGGGCTTCCTTTTTTCTCAGAACGTTTCAGAAGCCGCAAAATCTTTGGAAAAAGAACTGACCAATCAAAACAAAAATCATGCACCTGAAAACACAGAAGAGCCAACACCAACTGAGAATGCTGCCAAAAATCAGCCATTGTTTGCTTTTTTAAAAAGAAACATTGCCAAAAAACAAGAGACTGAACGAGTTTACTTAATTTTAAGCCTTCGGAGCTTGTATGAAAGTCCAAATCTGGATGAAGATTGTAACCCTCTGCACTATTGGAAGGTAATTTTTTGGTTATAATACTATTTTAGATAAATAATTTAACTATCTTGTTTTGTAGAACATGAATAGAAATGAAGGTCTAAAAGCTTGCTGTAAAAAATTTCTATGCATTCCGGCAACATCAGTGGAAAGCGAACGCATTTTCAGCAAAGCTGGAAATGTAATCAGTCAAAAAAGGGCTTCACTTGAAGCTTCCACAGCAGATATGATAATTTTTATGAGCCGGAATAATTGGCTAATAGAATGATCTCAAAAAAGTTATATTATCAATTGAAATGAGTTATTTTATTTTTATTTTTGGTTATATAGTTTGAGTTTTCTTTTAAATAAACTAAGCTATAAGTAAATAATTTTTCACGTTTTTAATTTAAAGGTCCGTATCCAGCACACCAAAAAATTCCTGTCAGGAATTTGTGATATATTTTGGAAGCGTGGGCACAGGAATTTATAGTGTGACCATAGTCCACTAATTTGTGGTAAAAATATGTCATTTTGTCTTTTATACTTTAGGAGATACATTGTCACACTGAGGCATCAAATTGAAAAAGTAAACAAACCAGCAAACAGTAAATTAATAAGGGAAACATGAATAGTGCGAATTTGTTAATTCCTTTGTTGGCAGCATATGTTGTTGCAAAGACGAGCGAGGAAGAGGAGCGTAAAATCTATGTTTTCCCATGCCTTTCTCACTGCAATATAATCAAAATGTTTTCTGTCGGCCAATCTCCATAGGCATGGTCGCGACTCTATACTTTTGATAAGCTTTATCTTTTCTTCGTGTGAAAAGTTTTCAACACGCTTTTTAGTTTTCTTTTTCATTTTCCTGCTTGCTGGGCACAGGAAGATATACGATTTGGTATTTCCTGCGCCCAGCGCCAGTGTGTACATATTGTATCAACTCGATACTATCGATAAGCACTTTAGTATTTTTGCTACGTAGCTGGATACCCAGAAAATACGAAGCCAAAAAAAAAACAATTCCTGCTACGACGATTTTGTATGGAAAAGTGCTTTTTTCGCTGTACTGGATACCCGGCTTAACAAGATAAAAAATTTTAAAAATTTATTTCAAGTCGAGTGGAAAATCGATAGTATCGATGTTTTGGTTGTATAAAATGGTGGAAAAAATCTATGTTTTAACAGCACTAACAAGAATAAATGCCCAAGCTAGAAGTGGGAGATTATGCGATAAGAGTGAAAACCGATTCTATATCGATATAAATGGAACGTCGATATGTTATTGCCTAAACAAGAACTTTCATCGTAGAATTTACATATAACATTACTCACAAAAAAATAAATAAAAAATAATAAAATAGGTTCATTCAATATTTTGTAAGGGCAACGCAATATCAGAAAAAGCGCCACTGTGCGTCCTTACCAAAAGTCGACCAAGTTGCTCATCTGCAAATTGACGTTCCGGCGACGCACAAGTTGGCGCAACAGTTAATCGTACGATCACCAATTTGCATTAGCATAGCTAAAACCAAATTAATTACATTTATTTGAACGGCGCGCGACAAATACACGCTCCCAGAAGTCTAATCGGCATGTAATGCAGCCCACCACAATTTATATTTTTTGGATTTATGCCCAAAGAAGCACTCCCGAGTCGCAAAGCTCGTTGAGTCAGACCTCGGCGGTTTACAGTCGATTTGAACCAAACCGTTTCCAGCCATTGGCCCAGTGTAGCCCCGCACTTTCTCGCAGTTTTACGATAGAAAGCTCAACTCATTTTCTATTCGTCACAAGGGATACCGCAGCAGCGCATACCCATAGAATTCAAATTTGATTCTTAGCCACCCCGGAGCTGCCATACCTGTATCTTGTCCAGAGTAGAAGGGAACCCAGATGAATCCCGGCAAAGTTAAAATGTTCAACAACTAAAGGTCATAAGTGCTGTGCACCAAATGTAAAGAGAAAGACGATAATTGACAATTGAGTACAGCTTAGAATCCACATGTAACTTCCTCTTTTAGCTTTCGAACAGTATATAAAAAATTATATTGTTACATATAAAGTTTTTGAATCCATAAGTAAATACAATTTTAAGCGCAATACATTTCTCATTATTTTTCTTATGCGTATATATTAGATAGCGATAGCGGATAGAATGTGCATATAGTTTTGTTTCAGTTGCCCTTGCGCTCAGGGGTTTTTCAAGGCAAGCGGCGGGCCAACGCACTATGGGCATTTTGCCAAAAAACTGGCATTAATTAATAGCTCGAAAACTACGCTAGATATTTTGATTTGGTTTTTTGCGTAAAATTGGCTTGTTACCGCCCCTTGTTTTTAACATATCAGGTCCAAATCTAGGAGTTAAGCTTGGTTTTATAATACTAAAACTTTTTCCGCGCTTCGTTTCTGTTGTCGTCAAAACTTTTGACTTATACTGATTAATGCAATCCAACTTAGAAGGGTTCAATAAACTTAATATGAACTTTGTGCAATTGAATAGCAAAACGTGATTACTTCAATATTATATCTGTTTAATATGTTTGTTTATATTTTGGCAATCAGATTGGGCGTTCATTATCAATAAAGCAAGCTGTATATAATTGAATAAACTCACACTTAAATCAACGTTTTTTATAAGTTATTGAAAAATATTTATATACTAAATGATATATTTGATTTTTTTATTGACTACTATTGAATAATTGTACAAGGGGTATTTTTAATTTGTGCATTTTGTGGGTCTCAGCTATGACAAGCCAGCACGTGTTGTTGTTGGTATTTGTCTTTTGACGTAGAATACGTCTTACGTTTCGGTATGAGTGTGCTATCCAAAAAAGTTGTTGTTGTAATATGGTTGCTTTACAAAATCGCTCATTGCTCATGAATTAAAAAATAGATTTCCCTCAAATTAATTTAATTTTAAAGCCAAGGCTTCAACCTTTATTTTAAGTTATATTCATATATGAAGTGATTACATTTTCTATTAAAAAAATGAGACCGAAAACATGCAAAATTTTGCTTAATTTTGAAGACTTTAAATTGCTCTAGCAATCTCAATAATCAATCAATTAATCTGAGTTTTTCGAATTTAAGTTGAGATGAGGTAAACAAACATTCCCACATTCAAATTTCTAATAATTTTGCCAAATATATAACTTTTTAAGGCAAAAAATCAGTGCAAAACTCACTACTCAAAAATTCCGCCAGAGAATCGATTAAAACTTGTTTTAATACAAAGTAGACTTGATTTCCTTTCGTTTGACATACATGCGGTCATGACTGATAGCTTCTAAATGTGGAAATTTCATTAAGATATTCGGGCATAATTAAATTTTCATACATAAATTCTTCCGTGCCAGGGGTGAACAAGCTCAGCTTAAGCGTCAGCCCCAAACAAAAATAAAATATGTTTGCGTGCAAGTTTTCGAAATCATGTTCAATTGTTTGTGTTGCACATCAAAACAATAAATATGCCCGTGCAAAAATATCATATAAACTATCGTGAGTTAAACTATCGTGTTTTGCATCGTGTGTTAAACATCAAAACAATAAATATGCCCGTGCAAAAATATCATATAAACTAAACTAAACAGTTACTGTGAATTAAGTTAATTTAATTTAATTTAAATGAATATTGAACAATGCCGCCTGTAAAAAGAAACGTAGCTTCGCTGCGTAACAGAGTAAATATTTTAAATTTACGGAATAGAAGTTCAGGTAAGTTGTGTTTTAAAATTAAATATTCGAATTTGTCTGTCTGAAATTAAAATTAATAATCAAAAAAAATTTATTCTTGGCTCTGTGTACTTTCATCCAAATGTTTCCCAAAACAACAAACAACAAATGCTTTTTTCTGCTTTGATGAAATATTCTCACCTCACTGCACTAATAGACAAGAATTTCACAGTTGACACCGAGGTGGACATGCTCATCGTAATTGATTTAAATTTAGAAATGACAAATGATTGTTCATTTGCAGAATTTATGGAAGAAAAATTCAAATTAAAGTATATTAAAAATGCAGCAACCACCTTAGCTCTAACCAATATAGATTTAGTATTTGCTAGAAATTTAAGTGTATCATTAATGAATTACATATCATACTTTTCCTTTCACAAACCTGTCATATCAAAAGTCACATTTCAAACATAAAACAAGATAACAATTTTAGATTTAATTATGCACAAATTTTGATGTAATAAATTATGTAAATATATATTTCTATTTCAAGTCAATGTTTGCTAAATTTATATCAGAGATGCTAACCAGTATTGCAGTAAAAAGGAAAAAATTAGCCAAATGACAACAAACACAATTAAAAATAAAATAAAACATCTGTGTGGTTGTTGTTATTAGGCTACCGCTTCATAATTTTTGTTGCACAAGGACAGACGTATTCTACGGCTAACCTATGCGCCCGTGTGATCTGACACAGGCTGTCAATTTTTTTTTCGACTATTTACATATGTATGTGATTCGGAGGCCAAATATGTGTGTGTGTGTATTCACAAAAATTAAACCAGTGCAAAACATTCGCTACCAAAATACGAGAAAGAATAAAATGCCTAAAAAGCGAATATACAAAGGCGGAAAAAATAATAGTATCACCAAGCACCTTTTTCTTACCGTCCAAAAAACAAACATTTAGAGTACGAAATTTTTCAAAATATTATTTTTTACTAACGTTTTAATATGTGCCCTAAACAAAAAGTATTTGTTTATTATTATTATTATTTTTTTTTAATTTTAATTTTCGAAAGTGCATTTAAACACAAATACTAACAAACTTCTTACCGTTCATGCTTTCCGCTGACCCTTCGTCTCTCCGTTAATCGATGGGCCGCTGAACGCAAAGCGCAACTGAAACAAAACAACAACCTGCTGGCTTGTCGTTGCTGAGACGCTCACGTTGCTGCATGAAAAAATACCCTTTGTACCAATATTCAATAATTGTCAATCAAGTTTCTCACGTTTAGCTATAGAGTTGAACAAGGTTCATATAAGTCGATACCACCCTTCCGTTATGGGAAGCAGCAAGTATATTCAAGTAAATGTCTAAAATAGTCAGTTTCACAATTTTAGAAAATTTTGTGACAACAACAAGAGAAATGAAGTGCGGCAACAATATTGGGTCGTCCGCATAGCACATCATAGACTTATCATGTAAACATAACAGCCATCATCCACATAATTGCATTTAATTAAATTGTCCTCATTCATGATGATCGCAGCAGGTCAATGAATGACAATGCCAATGCTACGCATACAATTATACATGCAGATGTATACACAAAGGGACGCACACACATGCTTATGATACCTAGTCGAAATAAAATATCAAAAACCATTTCAAAACCCAAGTCCACCAAAACTGCAAACATAACAAACGCACATTTGCACAAACATATGTAAATGTAATTTGGGTATACGCACTATCCAGCAAACCATATTCTGAGCGCTCATAACAATGAGCTCAAATATGAACTCATTTATGAGCTCTTTTAGCGATAAAAATGAGCTCATATGTAAGTTAAATTTATGCGTGTTTTCTGAGCGTCACACGTGTAATTATTGCATATGTACATATATATAACGACACGCGCCGAAATAAACTGTAAACGTTGAGGCGGTGTTTGTGAAAAGGATAATAAACAGTCTATTATATAAATTCTCAGCATCAGTTAGAATGTAATCCTTCATTCGTGTACGTCGTGTTGGGTGAGCTTCAGTTTCTTCTAGTTCGTTCAATTGGTTTTCAGCATGACGCTTCTGTTTTCCCCAAAATCGTCAACTGGATGAATGTTATTACATTTATTGGATGTTGTTGGGTCAGAGACCAATAATTATAGCATTACCTTGACACTGTATATTTGAAATATTGCGCCTAACACTGTTAAAGTTAAGCGCCCCACTCTGTTACTCTAAGGTTAACACAACTCACTTTATCACAGTGATTGTGAATTGAATTGGCAGAAGAGAAGAAGAAGTTACTAGATAAGCACGTGAATAAATAAATGGTGCAGCGAACAGAACTAATAGCTAAAAAACTCTAAATCGCTTTAATGTGAAAAATTTACACCCCCCTCCCCACAAATTAGACAAATAATCGCAACAGTCGAGTCACCGACTAACTCTCATCGAGTGCGTACGTCTTATCAGTTGCCTTCGTTTTCGTTAACCGCCGACTCCGTCTCAATTCTATTCGTTTTTGCACTAGTACAGCTTGCCTACACGCGTGTGAGAGGCAATAAAAAAACAATAACTCCCCACCATGGCCTCGGGGCCTACAAATCTCGGGGCTAATCGCTTTGCATCGCTGAGCGAAAGCCCCAAGAGGAAAAAAAAAAGAACTTTCCAACCATTGGAATTCCCAGAGCTACCTGATGTGAACCAACCCAATCCCAAATACTTACTCATCGCGGCCAAAAACTCCGAAAAATCGCTCGCCGACTACAACTGCCTTGCAGTTCATCGCGAACTCAAGACTCTTTCCAAAGATATCCTCTCCATCGACACACTCAACGATGGAAATTTACTTTTGCTAATAAAGTCGAAAGAAGCTGCCGATAAACTTGCCAATTCTACTCAATTGCCAGGAATCTGCGAGATTGAATGCAAACTCCACGAGAGCCTAAACGTTGTGAAAGGTACAATATATGCGCCCTACCTTAAAAACATATCTGAAGAAGAAATAGTCAAGGAACTTAAAACGCAAAATGTTCAATCGGTATACAAGTTTAACCGAATCCAAGACGGACAACTTACACCCACTGGAGTCATCCTGGTTTCATTTGACCTATACAACCTTCCAAGAAAGCTAAATGTCGCCTGGTACACCGTGAGGGTCAGGGAATACATACCAAACCCCATGCGCTGCAAGAAATGCCAACTCCTAGGGCATACCATTAAACACTGCAAAAATGAAAAAACATGTGTCACTTGCGGCCTACCGGAGCACGCGCCCAATGCATGCACTCAGACCAAGTGCGCTAACTGTGAAGAAGAACACCCCGCCAACTCTCCCTCCTGCACCAAGTATCAGCAGCAGAAAGAAATCATGCGACTTAAAACAAAAAACAAATGCAGTATGAGAGAAGCCAAAGCTCTCTTTCAACAGACACAGGTCAACTCAAATTCTGCCAGCTATGCAGCTGCCGTTTTTTCAACGCGTGCTTCGGTACCCGAAAGCTTATCAGCAAAGAAGTCTTCGCCGCGCTCAACGCCCGATGATTCCACTCCAACAAACTCAGCGACATGCACATCAACGAAAGAACAACCAAAAAAAAACCAACCAAAGCAAAACAATATAACTCACACTCAAGAATCTACTCAAAACTCATCGCGTCAAGCGGCTAAACATGCACTACACTCCCCTCTATCCTCTTCTCTAGAAGAACTCGTACCTTCTAAAATCTACGGAAGTAACAAAAACAAACGCCCAAATGCTACAACCCCTTCAAATTCATGCTCTCCAACTTTTTCAACAGCACCAACAGATGACGAAATGGGTGACTTAGATTCATAAACTAGGTTCCCCTTCTTGTCAGTTTACAAATAACATATAACATCTATCATTAAACCCAGTACAAATGTCAATTAAAATAGTTCAATGGAACCTTAACGGTTACATTAACAACTACCACGAACTGTTATTAATTTTAAACTCAGAAAATCCAGATGTTATATGCCTCCAAGAAACCCACTTACCCCACCAGTTTCTCAACATCAAAACTCCAAAGCCGTACATTGGCTACTTCAAAAACTCTAATTCTAATGCGACAAGCAAACAAGGTATTGGATTCCTTGTCAAACGATCGCTACCACACGAATATATCCAAGTAAATTCAAACATTATTGCTGATACTCTTGTGATCAATATCATTCCAAAACTTACAATAATTAATATGTACATTCCGCCCACACAAAAATTTACCCCAGCCGATATTTTGAGAATTATAAGCGCTTCAAAATCCCCAATAATACTTCTTGGCGATGTTAACTCATGGAGCCCCCTCTGGGGGTCCAACTATGTTAACTCACGAGGAAAAAAATGGGAAAATGTACTCAACCACACAAACCTAATAGTCCTTAACGACGGCTCTCCCACCCACTTCTCTACACACAACACATTCACACACACAGACATTACGTTGGCGACTTCCCAGTTCTGTCACAAATGCCTATGGAGAATAAATTCCAGCTTACACGGCAGTGATCACTTCCCCATCACTACAGAAATTGCAACAAGCATGAGTACACACAAAATCACACCTTCACCAAAACATAAAACAGACAATGCGGACTGGAAGAAATTCCAATCCACAATTCTCAGCAACCAAATAGACGCATCCTCCAAAAACATTAACCATAAAGTTGCACTCCTAACACGTGCCATCCGCAAAGCGGCGAATTGTTCAATTCCACAAACTAAAAACATCCCTCACAAAAAAACAGTATATTGGTGGAATAGCGAATTAAATCACCAAAGGGAATCTAAACAGACCCACTGGCAAACCTACAAAAATGATTTGACAATTGCAAACCTCCTGGCATACAAAAAAGCCAATGCAATATTCAAAAGACTTGCCAAACAAGCTAAGAGAGATTCTTTTGCTAGCTTCACATCAAAAATAACTCCTCTCGCCTCCCCCAAAAAAGTGTGGGCAGATATTAAAAACCTTTCTGGCACGCCTCCACAGCCAATAAAATATATCATTGACAACCAAAATCTCCTATCCAACCCAACCAAAATAGCCGAAAAATTTGGAAAAAAGTGGGCTAATTACTCGGAAGACCACAACTTCCCCAATGATTATATTGCCCGGAAAAATCAGTTTTTACTCGCCGATCATGCTCCGTTGCGGATGTCGCTTGCAGCTAAACAGCTCGAGGACTCTATCACTCTTATCGAACTAGAAGCCACCCTCCACCACGCCAAAGGAAAAACTCCAGGAGCTGATAGAATATCGTATCCTATGCTTAGTAATCTTCCGTCCACAACCAAACTTAAAATATTAGAAATATTCAATGACATTTTAGTCAATGGTACCTACCCCCACACCTGGAAAACAGCTGTAATAATACCAATTCCTAAACCCAGTAAGCCCCCTAATCAAATTAACAGCTACCGCCCTATCTCGCTACTTCCATGCATAAGTAAAACTTTTGAAAAAATAATAGCGAGCCGTCTCGTCTGGTTTCTAGATAGAAACAAACTGATCTCCCAGAACCAAGTCGCATTCAAAAAAAATCAAAGTACCATAGATGCATTACTGCAAATTCACGGGTTCGTGTCTGATGCCCTCTCGTCACGAAATCACGTCACCATTCTGGGGACGGATTTCGAGAAGGCATTCGATCGCGTTGGCATACATGCCGTCCTTGAATAACTTGGTCTCTGGGGAGTCGGTCCGAAGATTTTCCACGCAGTGAAAGCCTTCATGACCAGGCGCCTATTTCGCGTCCGAGTACATAACTCATACTCGCCCTCTTTTCAACTATATAATGGCATCCCACAAGGCTCCCCATTATCAGTCGTCCTCTTCACAATAGCATTTGAAAAACTCAACAAAATATTATTACCCCACAAACATTTAAAATTTTCTGTCTATGCTGACGACGTATATATATATACAAAAATCAAAGAGCCATACAAAGTAATAGAAACATTATCCAAAGCATTAACCGATATTCAAAGATGGGGAGATCTGTCGGGCGCAACATTATCAATAGACAAATGTAAAATCATACATATATGCAGAAAACACAGATGTAGTATCCCTAGCCTAACCATTGAAAATAAATCCATCAGTCATGTAAATGAATTAAGTATTCTTGGAATAATTTTCGACGATAAATTTAACTTTAAGAGTCAGTGCGAACATCTCAAGAACAAACTTAACAATAGGCTAAATATAATAAAATTTCTTGCATCAAATCGTTCACACATACACACGAGCTCTTTAGTAAATGTTACTAGGGCTCTGATACTATCAAAACTAGACTATGGGCTGCCCATATACGGGTGGAGCGCCAACTCAAATCTAAAAAAACTCCAGGCACCATATCACGCAGCAATTCGACGTTCCCTCAACGCATACCCAACATCACCTAATAAATGCATTCTAGCTGAAGCAGGCCTTCCCTCCATCCCAGATAGACTGTTGGAATCCACGTTTAAGCTGATTTCCAAGCTCACCTATACTCCAAACAGACCTCTCCATAAACTCTACATCGACGCTTTGAATGCCAAAAGAACCTACAAAAAGACTTCAACAATTCGGCGTGTCGCTGCCCTTGCAAAAGAAAATAACTTAAAATATCCCTCGCCCCTCATACATGTCAACTACCCTTCATGGCAACTCCGAGAATCATCCTTTAACACCCAACTACACGACTACACAAAAGAGGCAACGTCCAAGTCCACCTTCAAACAACTGTTTCTCGAAGAAAGTCACAAGTATGGAGATCGGAAATGGCTCTTTACTGACGGCTCCTCCCGGAACAGCATAACAGCTTTTGCAGTTGTAGACTCCAAAAACACAACCATTGCACGGGCAATACTGCCTGACGGTTCAACCGTTTTTGAAGCCGAAGCCCATGCCATCTTAAACGCCTGCAAAATTGCTCAGGCAGCAAAAGCCCACCACATCATATGCACAGACAGTCTCAGCACAATCGAGGCTACGAAAAACTTGAACTCCAATAATAAAATAATTGTCGAAATAAGAAACCGCCTCATAAGCAGCCGCGGAAAGATAACTTTACTCTGGGTACCCAGTCACATGGGTATTGACGGAAATGACAACGCTGATGAAGCAGCACGACATGCCACCCATTCCCCTCTCATCACAACGACCCCCCTGGAAGGCGCGCATTTAATGCATAAAGTCACAGAGCTTACTAAGGGTCACAAATTAAACAACTGGGCCTCATTTCAGCATTGGTACAAGAAATTTAATACGAACTGCGAGTGTATCAAAATTCCTCCAAACGTCTCCAAAGCCAAATGGACAACTTTTATTAGAGCCTGGATAGGGCACACAAACTATACACACAAACACCTGCTGGAAAACACCGACCCACCAGTCTGCCCGTGTGGATCTGCGCTTACACCCGAGCACATCATATTCTCGTGCCACAACTACGATAGTGTCAGAGCCCGAGTATTCAGAAACATGTCACCCAATACCATCCTCGCATCTCCCACTACCGAAAACATTAACAAAATTTTCAGTTTTTTCAAACAGACTAACATAAGACACAAAATCTAAAAAAAAAAAAAAAGGTAAAAACCAAAAATAGTCATAAATATACAAATTATTAAAACACACATCAGTAAGAGTTGAAGGCCTTACTAGTTGCTAGCACTCCTAAATTAACACCGCTATTCCCCTTTTAGATTTAATATTGTATATTATATCTAAGTTAATAAAATAAAAAAAATAAAAAAATAAATCGCAACAGTCAAGAAAACGCTGCTGCTTTCATTGTGAGCACAGCCGCTACATCGCAAGTGCTGTAGTTCGTCGTTGGAGTGGACATCTTATCCTCCCTCGACATAACCTGGATTGCACGTGCACTTACGCACTGCACCCCCCCCCCCCCCCTCTTCGTCGCACAGCCGCCCACACATCAGTTGGCGCGCACTACATATCGTCGTCTCGCTCTCGCTTTGTGTCACGTCGCTGCTGCCATTGTGAGCACACCCGCTACAACGCAAGTGATCTAGTTCGTCGTTGGAGTGGATATCTACATAACGTTAAGCCAATCGGTCATAACCTGCAATCGGTGCACATGCACTTACGCATTGCTGCACCCCGCGTCTCTCAGTCGCACACACCTCAGCTAGTGCGCATCACATACCGTCGACTCTTTCTGACACACATACAGCACAACAGCTGATCGGTAACACAAGCTTTGAGCTAAGTGCCCATATCTGCCTGCACACGGTATTGCCATATCGTTGTTTAAAAATGGTAAACAAATACGCGGCTTATTTGTCATTATTTAATTAAGATGCCGTCATTGGAGCAACTTAAAACCCAGCGTGTTAATGTTCGCCGAAACATTACTCGCATCAGCAAAGCGATTGTACCTAGCCAGCAGCTATCACCATTGGAATTAACTTGCCGGTTGTCAATTTTGGAAGCATATTTCAAAAATGCACTCAGTATACAAGGAGACATTGATGAAGCTAACCCTGATGAAGCACGCGACTTTCACGGTGAAATTGAGGAATTGAGGAATTGCGCACCAAGGTGTGCATTCAGGAGCAGCTAGGACCTGACGCACACAGCACCGTAAATGACATGACATTAAATGTTGGGCATACATCGTCAGTAAAACTGCCGCGGCTGTCTCTGCCAACATTCGATGGAAAATACTGCGATTATCAAAACTTTATCACGTCGTTTAAACAAGTGGTGGGCAACCAATCATTTTTGTCACCAATCGAAAAGTTTAACCAGTTACTAAATTGTCTTCGTGGTCCAGCGCTAGAAACGGTTCGAGCATTCCAAGTAACTTCAGACAATTACGCAAAGGCTCTGGAACGATTGAAGAATCGCTATGATAACCCAACACTAGTATTCTTGGATAATATATCATCACTTTTCGCATTGCCGAATGCTGCCAAATCTAGTGGTCAGCAGTTGCGCAGTCTCATCGAAAATGCTTCTGCATTATATAACTCGTTGCTGTCCCTAGGTAATGAATCGCAAATTGCCCAGGCCATGCTCATCTTCATAGTCATGGGGAAAGTGGACCAAGAGACCAAGCGAAAATGGAATGAATCTCTAGTTTACACATCCCTACCGTCGTGGGACAACTGCATCCGAATTGTCGAACGACATTGTCAGTATCAATAGGCAAACCTGCTGCTGATGCCTTTGTGAACCAACAAGGTGGTCATAAACCTCGCTCACAACGACTTCAGACAAGTTCGTCATTTAATTGTGCAACACAAACTTGTAACATATGCTCGAGCACAGATCATAGAGCCTCCAAATGCTTGCAATTAATCAATCTTACCATAGAGAGCCGCTTAACCTCAATCAAGCGACTCGGACTCTGTATCAATTGCCTAAACAAGGGTCATCATGTAGCGAAATGCCCATCTAACCAGAGGTGCCGTAGCTGTTCGTTACCGCATCACACCTTGCTACATCGAGACGCAGCGGGCTCATCATCAATACAGACGTCAGCTCTCCAACATAGTTTAAATGTATCGCCAGCTCAGAATGCAGTTGCATATACGCATACAGACATTCGCTCGGATTGTGTCATATTAGCCACAGCATTGGTCATTGGTAAAGGATTCTTCTGGATGCTACAAGGTAGGACGCGCCCTGTTGGACTCATGCTCACAGGTCAACTTCATATCTGAAGATTTTGCCTAGACACTCCACTTGTCGAGAGTCAAGCGTGATTTGGAGATTCGCAGCATCGGCGAGTCACGAACCCTCATTAAGCATCGCACATCCACAACAGTTAAGTCACGCCATAACGAATTTGAGCTTCAACTCGACTTCTGCGTTACGCCACATATCGCATACCATCCGGACTCCGAAATTGACATGTCTACGTGGAATCTCCCACCAAACTCGTCGTTAGCAGATGAAGGCTTCAACAAATCGAGACGCATCGATTTGCTTCTAGGCACCGAGACCATTTTTCGACATTCTGGCAGTAGGTCAAATCAAGCTATGTCATCAGTTGCCAGTGCTTCAGAAAACTCTACTAGGATGGGTAGTTTCTGGTCGGTGTCAAGCCAGCCCCAAAATACTACATCAATACTCACTGATTGTGCACGAAGCCATCAGCAAAAATGTGGAACGTTTGTGGCGTATCGAGGAAGTCAACAATGCGGCGGAAATCTTCACGCCAGAGCAGCGCAAATGTGAGGAAACATACAACAAAACCGTTCATCGATCACCTGATGGCCGCATAGTCGTTCGACTCCCATTTAAGGATGACCCCAGCATGCTTGGATCATCGTTTGACACTGCCAGAAGACGATTCCACGCACTCGAACGCAGTCTTGCCAAAAGACCTGAGGTCAAGTCAAATTACGTTAATTTCATGCAGGCGTTTCAAGACTTGGGTCACATGAACCTTGTAGAACATCCGAAGCTGCACACTCCACATTATTATATTCCGCATCATTGCGTGATTAAGCCTAGTAGCACATCAACAAAGCTGAGGGTCGTTTTTGACGCGTCGTGTCAGACATCGTCTCAAAAATCGCTTAACGACTTGCTTATGGTCGGGCCGACCATTCAACCTGATCTCTACTCATCACTTTTACGTTTTCGAATGCATCAGTACGCAATAACTGCAGATGTCGACCAAATGTTCCGTCAGGTCCATGTGGCCGCAGAGGATCGAAAATATCAATACATACTCTGGAGAACCTCGCCATCTGAACCAGTTCGCACCTTTGAGCTTAATAAGTAACATATGGCACGGCCGCTGCACCGTACTTGGCCATTCGTAGTATGTCATATCTAGCAGATCAACATATAAACCAATTTAAGATTGGTGCTCAGATCATCAAATCATCGTTTTATGTTGACGACTTTCTTGGTGGAGCGGACACTGTTGAAGCCCTTCGTCAAATCAAGAAGGAAGTAACACCTGTGCTCCAGGATGGTCACTTTGAACTCGCAAAATAGCACTCCAATCATGAAGATTTCGTTGACGATCGCACAGTGAAGCATCTAAATTTGGATGATGACACAATTACCAGTACTCGTGGTCTGAAGTGGGATCAACGATTGGACACGTTCATTTTTTCATTCTCACCACGATTCAGTTCGGACTCGGTTGCCAAACGCACAATTCTGTCAATCGCTTCTTCGCTGTTCGACCTATTGGGACTCGTCAGGCCTATTATCATAGTTGCCAAAATCATCCTGCAAGAACTATGGCTATTGAAGCTACACTGGGATGAATCTGTTCCCCAAGGAATTCAAACAGCATGGGAATCGCTTCTATCCTCACTCTCGTCATTGGAAAAAGTAGCAGTACCCCGCTACTGCCTACAACCAAGTCTACACAGCCTACAGATACCCTTGATTCTGTGACGCTTCCATTCGAGCGTATGGCTGCTGTATCTATGCTCGCTCGCTTGGGCTAGACGGCTCGCTAAAGGTACAGCTCATCACGTCCAGGTCACGAGTTGCTCCAACTAGGAAATTGTCGCTGCCTAAATTGGAGCTATGTGGGGCGCATCTCCTGTCACAACTTTATCGCAAAATTATTGGAATCTTCTCAGACAAGCAGCCAACCACGTTCCTATGGTGCGATTCACAGATAGTCCTACACTGGATTCGGCAGCACTCTGCCACACTGTCTACATTTGTCGGCAATCGTATTTCGGAAATTCAGGAAGTCACTTCAGACTGCCAGTGGAAGCATGTGCCAACACAGTGCAACCCCGCAGATCTGTTGTCCAGAGGCTGCACGGTAACTGACTTGCAGCAGTCTATATGGTTCAAGGGACCTTCATTTGTACGCCTAGATGAGCAACATTGGCCAACAAATACATGGACGTGGTCAATCTGGAAAAGCGCAAGTCAGCTTTTGTCGTAGCAATCAGCAGCAACCAACTCCTAACTGGTGTCTGCAACATCAGCTCTTATCGTAGATGCATACTAGTGGTTGCTTGGATGATTCGATTCGCTCAGCGCACTAGAAATCTATCGTCATTTGATAGGCCGTCGCCAACCCCCATGGAACTGCAGCGTGCCTTTAATGGCATCGTTTGGAACATACAACTCACACATTTCACTGAAGAGATGTCACTGCTGCGTAAGGGTGAGCCTGTTCGCAACAAGCTCAGAAGCCTTTGCCCTTTCTTGCAAGTCACGGATGGATTCGAACTCATCAAGGTTGGAGGTCGATTAGAACTGGCAAACATGCCAGACACCCAGAAACGTCCCATTCTACTCCCAAGTAGGGATGCCTTCGTAGAACGGTATGTGCGTCACATTCATCGGCAGAACTATCATGCAGGACCAAAATCACTTGTTGCTCTAGTGCGCCTACAATTTTGGATAGTCAACGCTCGTGACTTGGCGCGGCGAGTCGTTCGATCCTGCGTACACTGCGTACGCTACCGGCCAACTCTACAAGGCCAATTACCCAATGAACGTCTTACGCCATCATGACCATTCTCGCGGTGCGGCATAGACTTCTGTGGTCCAGTCAACGTCTACTTACGCGTTCGTGGCAAACCACCCATAAAGGCTTACATCGCTGTCTTTATATGCTTTGCCACAAAGGCAATACACGCCGAAGTCGTGTCCGATCTCACAACGGATAGCTTTATCGCAGCACTCAAGCGCTTGATCGCACTAGGCTCACCTTCGAAGAGCTTACAACCGCTGTTGCTGACGTGGAGGCAATACTAAACTCTCGCCCCTTGTCACCGCTGTCTTCGGACCCAAATGACTTGACCGCCCTCACACCCGGTCACTTCTTGGTCGGTGAAGCACGCCGCGCACTTCCCGAACAGCTGATACCGGATGCTAAATTGGACGCCCTGGAGCGCTGGCAACGCGTTAAATATAAAACAGCAAATTTGGCGGCGCTGGTCGCACGAGTACATTAATGAGCTTCAGATCCGCACAAACTGGACAAAATCATCGCCAAACTTATCCAACGGCGACATGGTCATTGTACACAAAGATAATCTTCCGCCACAACGGTGGCTGCTTGGTCGCATAGTCAATACCATTCCTGGAAAGGACAACTTTGTACGGGTCGCTGAAGTCCGCACTACCAAGGGAGTTATTCGACGGCCCATTCGTAACTCGCATTGCTACCTGTTTCTTGAAAGTCAATCACATACTTTCAAGGAGGCCGGTATGTTGGGTCAGAACCCAATAATTATAGCATTACCTTGACACTGTATATTTGAAATATTGCGCCTAACACTGTTAAAGTTAAGCGCCCCACTCTGTTACTCTAAGGTTAACACAACTCACTTTATCACAGTGATTGTGAATTGAATTAGCAGAAGAGAAGAAGAAGTTACTAGATAAGCACGTGAATAAATAAATGGTGCAGCGAACAGAACTAATAGCTAAAAAACTCTCAATCGCTTTAATGTGAAAAATTTACACCCCCACCTAAATTAGACAAATAATCGCAACAGTCAAGAAAACGCTCTTGAATTTACAGATATCACAATCTGCAATTTAGTGCACTGTTGTTAAAGTTATCCATTTTAGTATAAAATAAACCATATTTACCTTCTATTTCGCGTATATGCGTTTAAATTGGTTTTTCGGTTAATAGCAACAGAAGCAATGTTGTCAATATTATGTGCGTTTTTATTTCGGTAGTTCAACGGAGTTCTGTTTATTACATTCATCTTTATATATAAAAATGAGTCCTTATTTTCCTGGTGTAGACATCACGCGTAAACGGCTGGGCCGATTTCACTTTCTTTTTTTTATATTTTTGTTGTGCTTGTTATTTTCAGACGAAGAAGAATAAGAAAGAAAAAATTTAAAACATTGCGCGGTAATAGGAAATTTTTAACTGTATTATATACGTGAACTGTTGCTTAAAAATGCCTTGTCAGTAGGCTTTTCAAAATATATTTCGAGATATTAAACTGTAGTATGAAATTTTAACATTCAGTCAAGCCAGTTTTTTGTGTGCGGGACTAAAGGCCCAGTTACCCGAACGTGAACCGAATTGAACGTGGACTTAGAAAACAGCTGATCAGTTCAACTAAACGTTTGCTGGTTACTCAAAACTTGAACTGAATTTAACTGAATTGGAAACCTGCAGAAAACAGAATTTTTAGTTCCAGTTCATATTTCAGTTCAAGTTACGATCCATTTACATTGAACAGCTGATTTAAAATGGACGAGCATAAACTCATTTGGTTGGTGCAGGAAAATGATTTTTCTTTTTTTGTGTACCACTTTGGATAAAGTTGAGCATCTTGCTATAACGACCGATCTGTGGACTTCACGAAAAGTGTATCATTTATCACCATCCGTGTCTTTTTATCGATGACGATTATATTTTACGTTCAGCTGTGCTTTCTACAAACCTTTTGCTAAATGAAACAAACAATTCAGCAAAAAATGTTGGCGAAACAGTGCGCTCGGTTTTAGATAGTTGGCAACTTTTCGGCAAAGTCAACGCAATTGTAACCGATAACGACAAAGTAATGACTAAAATGTGCGAGAATATTCAGAAACGAAATCTGACTTGCTTCGCTCATACGCTAAACTTAATTGTACAAGAAGCTCTTAAGATGGATGGTATACATACCCTGGTTGAGAAGTGCAAGCTCTTTGTTAAATTTTTCAAACAAAGCAACGTCTCATATGCAAAGCTAAGAAATGCTCAGTGGCCAGGAATGGTGTACAGCTTAAAGCAAGAGGTCCCCACCAGGTGGAACAGCGCACTTGCTATGATTGAACGAATTATCCTCATCAATGAAGTAATTGGAAAAGTTCTACTAAGCATACCAAAAGCACCTGCACCTCTGACTGCGGAAGAAGTTGCTATTTTAATGGAGATCATAGAATTTCTCGCACCTTTCAACACGCTACAGAAAAAGTATCATCATCAACAAGTATAACAGTTTCGCTTATAAATCCGGTAGTATGCGGATTGCTTGATACTATGGAACGTTTAAAGCCAAAAGTGAAATCCAAAGAAGTGTCCGAAATGCTATTTAATTTAATTGATAGCAGCAAACGCAGACTGTTGGAGTGAGAGAAAAGAGCTGTGACAAGATTATCTACGTTGCTTGATCCTCGGTTCAAAAAGGTGGGCTTCCTTTTTTCTCAGAACGTTTCAGAAGCCGCGAAATCTTTGGAAAAAGAACTGACCAATCAAAACAAAAATCATGCACCTGAAAACACAGAAGAACCAACACCAACTGAGAATGCTGCCAAAAATCAGCCATTGTTTGCTTTTTTAAAAAGAAACATTGCCAAAAAACAAGAGACTGCACGAGTTTACTTCATTTTAAGCCTTCGGAGCTTGTATGAAAGTCCAAATCTGGATGAAGATTGTAACCCTCTGCACTATTGGAAAGTAATTTTTTGGTTATAATACTATTTAAGATAAATAATTTAACTATCTTGTTTTGTAGAACATGAATAGAAATGAAGGTCTAAAAGCTTGCTGTAAAAAATTTCTATGCATTCCGGCAACATCAGTGGAAAGCGAACGCATTTTCAGCAAAGCTGGAAATGTAATCAGTCAAAAAAGGGCTCCACTTGAAGTTTCCACAGCAGATATGATAATTTTTATGAGCCGCAATAATTGGCTAATAGAAGAAGATTGTGAATGATCTCAAAAAAGTTATATTAACAACTAGCAAACCCGACGAACTCCGTTTCGCCACCAAATTTTATTTAATTTCACAACAGTAATGAATTTATTTTGATTACAAAAATGAAGTGTTACCTAGTTGAAGTAAATGAAAGTAAATCCAAAGTAAATACTGAATCGAAGCGTTATACGTGTCCGCAAATTATCCGTTTCATTGAAGTGCTCTTTGGTAAACCACATTTGTTGTTTTTTAGTCTGACGTTAACACAAACAAAGCGGATGGTTTCCCAACTCGCGAACACGCAACGTATAACTGCCCTTGTGAAAAACTATGATTTTCTAAATTTATCCCGCGATTGGCCTTGCGACTTGTTAACTGTCATTGCGAACGCAAGGCGAACTGGAAATTGCAATTGTTTGAAGTCAAAATGAAAATATGTCGGAATCATTGGTATTCGAGGAATACATACATTTTCACCTGCGTACTTTCCGTTAATAATGGTTGCCTCAATCAAATTCGGCATAGGTCTTTTTACCGAAAGTCGAGTACCGTTGCAAAGTCGCGGTGGATTCAATTTACGAATTATCATAATAACTGTACCAGCTTTGAGTTGCAAGCTATGTGGTGGAAATCCTGGTAACTCTAGAGAGTTAAAAAACTCCGTTGGTAATTTACAACATCATCGGGATTTGTTATGGAATCAACGGATTTGTATGTCACCAAATCACCAGCAATTTTTGATTGAATGGTGAATATCAGTTAGTGTACATCATTATTATTTGCGGTCAGAATTGCTCGTTGACTTAACCAAGCATAATTCTGACAATTCCTACTCTCACTCAACATTTTCAATTTTTTTTTTTTTTTTGAATCAACGCGTTTTCTCAATTGGACATTTGCTCTTATTATATTTTGTCTTTCTTCGCTTAAGTTCTGTGAATACACTTGTTGCTGGCTTGCATGTCTTGTGCGGCGGCCGATCCGACGTTCGCACGTCGTCCTCTAGGCATTTTGGACTATGTACAGAGTGGTGAATTTAACCTCAAATGCACGATCCACATAATTTAAACAGTTCAACTTACAACCTTAAAGACAAATTCCTGCACAATACACGTGATTGATTTGATGGTTTCCAATTGAAATGTTTGGAAACGATTAACTTTTTTTTTCACAATTTCACAGTGAACAATACCTGTTTGTCACATAAAATGAACTGAGCAGAGAAAAATGAGTAGCTGTCAAACAATATTGATTTGTTGTACATGCTATGGATCAGAGTTGGCGAGGTATCTTAAAAGAGATTTTCCCGCTTCTCTGTTGCAATTTTTCCGGAAATTTCTTGGCTACCTACCTCACGGAGCCCGAGACCTTTCCAACCAATGCAAAACCGTGGAAATCGGTTCGTGCGTTCAGGAGCTATATAGTCGGGGAGGAAATTTGGACTTATTTTTATATAGTAGATTGAATTGTGTTATTTTATTTTTATTTTTGGTTATATATTTTGAGTTTTCTTTTAACTAAACTAACCTATAAGTAAATAATTTTTCACGTTTTTAATTTAACAAGATAAAAAATTTTAAAAATTTATTTCAAGTCGAGTGGAAAATCGATAGTATCGATGTTTTGGTTGTATAAAATGGTGGAAAAAATCTATGTTTTCCCAGCACTAACAAGAATAAATGCCCAAGCTAGAAGTGGGAGATTATGCGATAAGAGTGAAACACGATTCTATATCGATATAAATGGAACGTCGATATGTTATTGCCTAAAGGCCTGTACGCAGAAGGCCCGTACAGCGTACGGACCGTAATACACAAACTTTACTGACAGTAACGACAAGTGTTGAAAAATTCACATATTGTGGCGGTTGCTCGAATACTTTCTCTTAATAAATTGGAAAGCAACTGTGTTTCGTTGCTTGTTTACATTTGAATCAATTAAATTATTATAAAGATGGATAGCGAAGAGCATAAAATATTGTCTTTAATGTGCGCAACCAACATCACACTGTTGGCACTTTTGGTAAAAAGGAGGGATGCTGCAAAAGCAAAATGCCAGAGACGCATTTGGGTGAATCCATATTTAATGGGAAGAGCAGAACATGGGAGATTTACCCGAGATGTAAGTATTTAATATACATGTGTACAATCAATGCAAGTATATTGACTTTGCAATCAAATTTTCTTGTTTGTCAGATCCCAGAGGACTGGCCGACACTCCATTGCCTTAATTAGCGCAATTTTGTCGCTCTCTTCCTCGAAATTAACAAAACGGCTCTTCCGTGTTGACATTGTTTTGCACTTTTAGCTTCCGTAAATAGGTGCAGACAGCTATTTACGGAAGCAATAACATATTAACATTTTCATTGTTCAACACTGCCTTACGGCCCGTAACTAACAGTGCTGCGGACTGCGTTATGTTATTACGAGCCGTACGCTGTACGAGACCATTTTTTTTATATGAAGTTTTTACGGTCCGTACGCTGTACGGTCATCTGCGTACAGGCCTTAAACAAGAACTTTCATCGTAGAATTTACATATAACATTACTCACAAAAAAGTAAATAAAAAATAATAAAATAGGTTCATTCAATATTTTGTAAGGGCAACGCAATATCAGAAAAAGCGCCACTGTGCGTCCTTACCAAAAGTCGACCAAGTTGCTCATCTGCAAATTGACGTTCTGGCGACGCACAAGTTGGTGCAACAGTTAATCGAACGATCACCAATTTGCATTAGCATAAAATTTGATTCTTAGCCACCCCGGAGCTGACATACCTGTATCTTGTCCAGAGTAGAAGGGAACCCAGATGGATCCCGGCAAAGTTAAAATGTTCAACAACTAAAGGTCATAAGTGCAGTGCACCAAATGTTAAGAGAAAGACGATAACTGACAATTGAGAACAGCTTAGAATCCACATGTAATTTCCTCTTTTAGCGAACAGTATATAAAAAATTATATTGTTACATATAAAGTTTTTGAATCCATAAGTAAATACAATTTTAAGCGCAATACATTTCTCATTATTTTTCTTATGCGTATATATTAGATAGCGAAAGCGGATAGAATGTGCATATAGTTTTGTTTCAGTTGCCCTTGCGCTCAGGGGTTTTTCAAGGCAAGCGGCGGGCCAACACACTATGGGCATTTTGCCAAAAAACTGGCATTAATTAATAGCTCGAAAACCACGCTAGATATTTTGATTTGGTTTTTTGCGTAAAATTGGCTTGTTACCGCCCCTTGTTTTTAACATATCAGGTCCAAATCTAGGAGTTAAGCTTGGTTTTATAATACTAAAACTTTTTTCCGCGCTTCGTTTCTGTTGTCGTCAAAACTTTTGACTTATACTGATTAATGCCATCCAACTTAGAAGGGTTGAACAAACTTAATATGAACTTTGTGCAATTGAATAGCAAAACGTGATTACTTCAATATTATATCTGTTTAATATGTTTGTTTATATTTTGGCAATCAAATAGGGCGTTCATTATCAATAAAGCAAGCTGTATATAATTGAATAAACTCACACTAAAATCAACGTTTTTTATAAGTTATTGAAAAATATTATTTATATACTAAATGATATATTTGAATTTTTTGTATTGACTATTATTGAATAATTGTACAAGGGGTATTTTTAATTTGTGCATTTTGTGGGTCTCAGCTATGACAAGCCAGCACGTGTTG